>SJXQ01004959.1:0-70077 GCA_006408695.1 Aepyceros melampus | reverse complement strand
ATTTCTCCCAGCAATCTTGATTCCAGCTTGTGTTTCTTCCAGCCCAGTGTTTCTCATGATGTACTCTGCATAGAAGTTAAATAAGCAGGGTGACAATATACAGCCTTGACATACTCCTTTTCCTATTTGGAACCAGTCTGTTGTTCCATGTCCAGTTCTAACTGTTGCTTCCTGACCTGCATACAGATTTCTCAAGAGGCAGGTCAGGTGGTCTGGCATTCTTTGGCATTGCCTTTCTTTGGGATTGGAATAAAAACTGACCTTTTCCAGTCCTGTGGCCACTGTTGAGTTTTCCAAATTTGCTGGCATATTGAGTGAAGCACTTTCACAGCATCATCTTTCAGGATTTGCAATAGCTCAACTGGAATTCCATCACCTCCACTAGCTTTGTTCATAGTGATGCTTTCTAAGGCCCACTTGACTTCACATTCCAGGATGTCTGGCTCTAGATGAGTGATCACACCATCGTGATTATCCGGGTCATGAAGATCTTTTTTGTATAGTTCTTCTGTGTATTCTTGCCACCTCTTCTTAATATCTTCTGCTTCTGTTAGGTCCAGACCATTTCTGTCCTTTATTGAGCCCATCTTTGCATGAAATGTTCCTTTGGTATCTCTGATTTTCTTGAAGAGATCTCTAGTCTTTCCCATTCTGTTTTTTTCCTCTATTTCTTTGCATTGATCACTGAAGAAGGCTTTCTTATCTCTTCTTGCTATTCTCCAGAGCTCTGCATTCAGATGCTTATATCTTTCCTTTTCTCCTTGGCTTTTGGCTTCTCTTCTTTTCATAGCTATTTGTAAGGCTTCCCCAGACAGCCATTTTGCTTTTTTGGATTTCTTTCCCATGGGGATGGTCTTGAACCCTGTCTCCTGTACAATGTCATGAACCTCATTCCATAGTTCATCAGGCACTCTATCTATCAGATTTAGGCCCTTAAATCTATTTCTCACTTCCACTGTATAATCATAAGGGATTTGATTTAGGTCATAGATGAATGGTCTAGTGGTTTTCCCTACTTTCTTCAATTTAAGTCTGAATTTGGCAGTCAGGAGTTCATGATCTGAGCCACAGTCAGCTCCATTTTGCTTTTTTGGATTTCTTTCCCATGGGGATGGTCTTGAACCCTGTCTCCTGTACAATGTCATGAACCTCATTCCATAGTTCATCAGGCACTCTATCTATCAGATTTAGGCCCTTAAATCTATTTCTCACTTCCACTGTATAATCATAAGGGATTTGATTTAGGTCATAGATGAATGGTCTAGTGGTTTTCCCTACTTTCTTCAATTTAAGTCTGAATTGGCAATAAGGAGCTCATGATCTGAGCCATAGTCAGCTCCTGGTCTTGTTTTTGCTGACTGTATAGAGCTTCTCCATCTTTGGCTGCAAATAATATAATCAATCTGATTTCGGTGTTGACCATCTGGTGATGTCCATGTGTAGAGTCTTCTCTTGTGTTGTTGGAAGAGGGTGTTTGCTATGATCAGTGCATTTTCTTGACAAAACTCTATTAGTCTTTGCCCTGCTTCATTCCACATTCCAAGCCAATGTGGTAGGTACCAATAACACAGTATATTCAGCATTTAAAAAGAATAGAATAGAATACATGCTACAACATGGATACACCTAGCGGAGATTATACAAAGTAAAATAAGGCTGACAAGAGAGGACAAATATTGGATGGTTCCACTGAAATGAAGTGGTCAGAGTGGTCAGATACATAGGGAGAAAGTAGAATGGTGTTGCCAGGAAATGGGGAAGGAGAAAGGGGGAATTGTTGTTGAATATGTCCAGAGTTTCTGTTTTGCCAGAGGAAAAAAAGTCCTGGGGTTTGGTCGCACACAATGTGAATGTACTTAACATGGAAATGGGGCAGGTTGTTGACCCCATGTCCTCTGCCTGCCTTCCGTCTGTGGCAAAAGCTTATCTAAAGAATAAATTTAATCCAAGAAGTGAGAGCATGCAGAAAAAAAGGAAAACAGTCAAAGGAGAACACATAATAATAATAATATAGTGATTAAGCATAGTCAAAGACCTTTAGTTCCTTCGCAAGGGCTACAGATAATATTCTGAGAGCATGTAGATAGAGACATTTCCCCAGCTGGAAGAAGTTAACTAACTGAAGACCAGAGTGTAGCCATGACAACAGCTGCCCCAAGTCTGAGAACTGGCCTCAAGGAAATGGGAACAAGCTGACCTTGTTACTGAAGATTCAGTTCAGTTCAGTCCAGTTCAGTCGCTCAGTCATGTCTGACTCTTGTGACCCCGTGAATCGCAGCACACCAGGCCTCCCTGTCCATCACCAACTCCCAGAGTTCACCCAAACTCATGTTCATCGAATTGGTGATGCCATCCAGCCATCTCATCCTCTGTTGTCCCCTTCTCCTCCTGCCCTCAATCCCTCCCAGCATCAGAGTATTTTCCAATGAGTCAACTCTTCACATAAGGTGGCCAAAATATTGGAGTTTCAGCTTTAGCATCATTCCTTCCAAAGAACACCCAAGACTGATCTCCTTTAGAATGGATTAGTTGGATCTACTTGCAGTCCAAGGGACTTTCAGGAGTCATCTCCAACACCACACTTCAAAAGCATCAATTCTTCGGCGCTCAGCTTTCTTCACAGTCCAACTCTCACATCCGTACATGACCACAGGAAAAACCATAGCCTTGACTGGATGGACCTTAGTTGGCAAAGTAATGTCTCTGCTTTTGAATATACTATCTAGGTTGGTCATAACTTTCCTTCCAAGGAGCAAACGTCTTTTAATTTCATGGCTGCAATCACCATCTGCAGTGATTTTGGAGCCCCCTCCCCCCAAAATCTGACACTGTTTCCACTGTTTCCCCATCTCTTTCCCATGAAGTGATAGGACCAGATGACATGATCTTCATTCTCTAAATGTTGAGTTTTAAGCCAACTTTTTCACTCTCCTCTTTCACTTTCATAAAGCGGCTTTTTAGTTCCTCTTCACAGATTAACTGTACCTAAAACAATCAAGACAACGCTGGTCAGCTCACTGGTGACCAATTTCAAGATGACTGTCAGAGTGAACTGTGCTGTTTCTGAATGTATCGCACTCTCTGAGTCTATAAAAGGTCTGTGCTCTGGTCAGGCATATTGAGTCTTTTTGAACCTATGGACTGTAGCCCACCGGGCTCCTCTGTCCATGGGATTCTCCAGGGAAGAACACTGGAGGGCATTGTCATGCCCTCCTCCAGGGAATCTCTCAACCTAGGGTTTGAACCCAGGGTTTCTGCACTCCAGACAGATTCTTCACTGTTTGAACCACCAGGGAAACCCAAGGATACTGGAGTGGGTAGCCTATTCCTTCTCCAGGCGATCTACCTGACCCAGAAGTTGAAGCGGTATCTCCTGCACTACAGGTGGAATCTTTACTAGTTGAACTACCAGGGAAACCCAGTGAAGCTGTTACTGTCTGCTTGTTGGGGTGGGCAGGGGAGTTGACCTTTGGCAGTAGTATAAGCCCCCTCCCGCCCATTGCTGGCATTCAAAATAAAGCAGACTTTCCTTCCACCAATCTGTATTCTGCCCTCCAGTATTCTTAATGGCTTTTGAGGAGCCGGCAGCTGGACTCTGCTTTTGGTTATGACACGACTGAACTGATTACTTAAAGAGGGTTAAAATGGTCAATCTCCTGCTATTTGTACATTGACGGTGGTTTATTCACTAAATTATGTCCAGCTCTTGCGATCCCATGCACTTTAGCTTGCCAGCCTCCTCTGTGTATGGGATTCTCCAGATGAGAATACTGGAGTAGGTAGCCTATCCCTTCTGCAGAGAATCTTCCCAACCCAGGAATCGAACCTCGTCTCCCTCATGCAGGCAGATTCTTTACCGACTGGGCTATGAGGGAGATGTCATTTGTACATTACCCCAGTTAAAAAACATCTTTGAAAATCTCGTGAGGGTAACCACAGACATGTTAAGGGCTCAGAGGAACTTTGCATAAGCTTCCGGTCCTCCCAGCCTCCTCCCCACCACAACTAACCAGGGGTTAAGAGTTGTCTTCTGTGCTCAGGGACTTCCCTCTTTGGTTTTTGGATAGAGATCAGCTCCTGCCCTGCACGACTTAACCTCAGCCCCCCTGACTGACCCAGTGCTCCAGGCTCTGCTCCAAGGTCCAGTAAGTCTCGGGTCACCCTCTTCTGTGGGAGACTTGGTGCTGAGGTTCACATCCTCCCAAAGAGACCCCTGCATTCCCAGAGTGCAGGGGTCAGCCTGGCTCCAGCCTGAGGGTGGAGAGACCCGCTTTCCAGTTGAAAGTAGAAGGAGCTGGAAGCTGTTGTGTTTGTGTGAGATGAGGAGGGGCTGGGAGAGATTGGATCTATGTCCAAAGGGTCTTTGACCGGTTTTAGATTGGTGCTCACTCAACACTCAGATGACCCTCACATAGAGTTTGTGATTTGGGTACCACTGCCTTCAGTCTCCTGTCTCCTTTCTGCCCTCCATGTCTGCTGATGCCTCATCTAGGAGCTGAGCGTTCCACTGAGGATGACTCACTGGTGCTTCATGTTAAGTTGCCTTGGAGTTTTGTACACTCAGCAGCTCTGTGAAGCTGGCTCTCCTGTTTATCACTGGCATCATTTTTTTAAAAATTGTGGTAAAATACACATACATTTGCCATCTTCACCATTTTTAAATGAACCATTCAGCAATATTGGGTAAATTTACACAGCTGTGACACCAATTTGCAAAACTCTTTTCGTCTTGTAAAACTGAAACCGGGTTCTCATTTACCAATGACTCCCTATTATTTCTCTCAGCCAGCCTCTAATAAACCACTGTTCAATTTCTGTCTCTGTAAATTTGACTATATCAGGTACTTCATAGATGTGAACCACACAGTGTTTGTCTTTTGGAGACTGGCTTTTTATCATTTAGCATGTTGTCCTCAGCTCTCTTGTCCACAAGGGTATGTGTCCCTGCTGTAGCATGGGTCAGAATTTCCTGTCTTTTTATTCCTGAATAATATTCCTCTGTAGGCACACGTCACTTTCTATTCATCCATTTTTTGTGGATGGCCATTTGGGCTGCTTTCATCTTTCAGCTATTGTGAACAAAGCTGCTACAAACATGGGTGTGCAAATGTCTCCTGTGACCTCACTTTCAGTTCTTTTGGGTGTACACTGAGAAGTGGGATTCCCAATCATGATGGTAATTTCAGTTTTGGTTTTTTGGAGGAGCCACCATACTTTACCCATAGCAACTGAACCATTTTCTGTTCCTAACAAGAGGGCTTAAAGGTTCATCCGCAGCATTTGACCAAGAAGGAAACACAGGTCCAGAGAAGAATATGACTTGTTCAAGGGCAGAGAGGTGTTCGTGGGGTCAAGATGCTAATCATAGCTTCCTGACTCTTTGAATGCTTATCCCCAACGATAATGCTCAACTTGAACTTTAGAGTAACATGGAAAGAAGCCGCCTGACCTTAACTGGTGTTCAGTGAGTCAGCCTAGCCCCGTAGAGCAAGTGTGATGGGGAGACATTCTATATCCCAAAGGATTGAAAACAAAGTCTCTCGTTTCTGATTCAGAATGAAGATTAGTCCTCCCTCCTTCCAGGCACTTGGGAGGCCATCTGTTTTTCCTTTTTTTTTATTTCGCAAAATTTAATAATACTTTATTTTTTTAATTTTTACATTTTTTTTTTAGTTGGAGGATAATTGCTTTACAATGTTGTGCTGGTTTCTGCCTTACAGAAGGAGGCTCATTCATAACTATATGTATATGTCCCCATCCCTGTAGGTCACCACAGAGCTCCAGACTGAGCTCCCCATGTTCTACAGTGGCTTCCACAAGCTATCTGTTTCACACATAATTGCATGTAAATGTCAGTGCTACTTTCTCAGTTCGTCCTACGCTCTCTTTCCTCAACTGTGTCCACAAGTCTGTTCTTACTTCTGCATCTCCGCTCCTTCCCTACAAATAGGTTGATCTGTCCTATTTTTTTAGATGCCACACGTATACATGATATACAATATCTGTTTTTCTCTTTCTGAGTTTCTTCACTCTGTATAACAGACTCTAGTTTATTTGCCTCACTACAACTGACACACATTCATTCTTTTTTATGGCTGAGTAATACTTCATTGCCTATACGTACCACATCTTCTTTATCCATTCATCTGGCTATAGACATCCAGGTTGTTTCCATGTCCTGCCTGTGTAAACAGGGCTGCAAAGAACATTCCTGTACATGTATTTTTGTGATTTGGTTTGATTTGACTTTGGTTTTCTCAGGGTTTATCCCCAGTAGTGGATACTGGGTCATATGGTAGTTTTATTCCTAGATTGTTAAGGATTGTCCACCCTGTTCTCCATAGTTACTGTATCAGTTTACTTTCCCACCAACAGTGCAGAAGTGTTCCCTTCTCTCCACATCCTTTCTAGCATTTATTGTTTATAGATTTTCCAATGCTGACCATTCTGACATCTGTGAGGTGAGAGCTGACTGACATGTGGACCCAGTGGGGGAAGGAGAGGGTTCAACAAACTGGGAGACTAGGATTGACATATATACACTACATGTGCAAAACAGATAGCTAACAGAAACCTGCATAGAGCACAGGCACCTCAGCTGGCAGCTTTGTGATGCCCTAGAGGGTTGGGATGGGGGATGGGGTGGGAGGGAGGCCCAGCAGGGAGGGGACATATGTGTACATATAGCTATTCACTGGACTTCCTTCCCTTGTGGCTCAGCAGTAAAGGATCCACCTGCCAATGCAGGAGATGCTGGTTTGATCCCTGGGTTGGGAAGATTCCTTGGAGAAGCAAATAACAACCCACTCCAGTATTCTTGCCTGGAGAATCCCATGGACAGAAGAGCCTGGCGGGCTACAGTTCATGGGGTGGCACAGAGTCAGACACGACTGAGTGACTGAACAGCAACAAAGCTGATTCACTTCTTTGTGTTGCAGTAACTAACACAACATTGTAAAGCAATACACCTATGGCTGACTCATGTCAATGTATGGCAAAAACCACTACAATATTGTAAAGTAATTAGCCTCCAACTAAAATAAATGATTTTTTTTTTTAAAAAGAGAACACTGAAATAAATAAAATCAGAAAGGAGGAGATATAATAAATGGTACTTTAAATATACACAGTCTTATAAGAAACTACTATCAAAAACTATATGCCAACAAATTGGATAACCTAGAAGAAACAGACTAAATTTTTAGAACATTCAACATATCAAGACAAAATCAGGGTAAAATAAACAATACGAATAACAAACAAGTAAGGAGGTTAAATCAGTGATAAGAAATCTCTCAACACAGAAAAGATAGTTTCACTGGCAAATTTTACAAAACATTTGATTTCTTAAAAACTGTTAAATTGTTGGCCGCACTAGGTTTTAGTTGCTGCGCGTGGGCTTTCTCTCTGGTTGTGGCGAGGGGGCTACTCTTTGCTTTGGTGTGCACGCTGCTTGCGGTGGCTTCTCTTATTGTGGAGCACAGGCTCAGTAGTTGTGGAGCACAGGCTTAGTTGCTCCATGGCACGTGGGATCTTCCCAGACCAGGATGGAATCTCTGTGCCCTGCATTAGCTGGTGGATTCTCATCCACTGTGCCACCAGGGAAGTCCAAAAAGTAAGAATATCAACAAACTTGAAAAAACTACATTTATTTCTAGACTCCTTCCTTTTACAAGATAATGGAGAAAACTCGTGCTGTGTGTGTATGTGTGTTCCTGAGAGGGTCCCCTCATAATGGAAGAATCTTTGATGATACTGTGATTGGGAATTTTTTCATCCTCTTCCCAGGTCATATGATTTTCTCTCGACTCCCCTGTGATTTAGTTTCCGTTCTGTCAGGGCTAGCCTGGCCTAGGGATTTGGATTGGTTTCCAAATGCAACCAAGACAGGAAACCCACTGGTCTAAGGCACAGTGATGAATTCATGTCAAAAACAGGATGCATGGGGGAGGGGGCAGAAGGCAAGAGAGAGACAGAGTGAGATGAAGAAGTGTTTCCATCTGAGACAGAAAAGAGGCAGAAAGAGGAGGCACAGATGGGAGGATTAACATGCTGAAGCCCTGGGGGGGTTGGGGTGTTTGGGGGAGGGGAGAAGGAGCAGGTTATCAACTGTGAATCACAGGCCACAGTGAACTCAACATCAATGTAAAATATTTACATATAAAATGTAAATACAAAGCACCCAAACTCAGCGATGGATATAGAATTAAGTAATAATTTCAGACACTTAGGAAGTACACAAAAATGAAAAGGTGTTAGTATTTGAGAGATTGAGGTAGGAGGGCTGGGAAGTTAAGGAAGGGATAATGATCAGGACACTCACTTGGAAACACAGGGTAACTGTTGAATGAAAAAGGAAAAAGAACAGGAATGTGAGCATACCTCTACCAGTTACCACAGTCACTGTGAGATGAATTAAAAACATGGGAAATTCTGTTGGAAAGATGAGAGGGTGGGGAAAAAGCAGCAGAGGTGGACCTGAGTGACTCTCTCATGAATCATAAGAGGAAGAGAGTGCCTGTCAGCTGGGGTTGTCTGCTGGGCCTCCCTGGTGCTTCAGTGGTAAAGAATCTGCCTGCCAATGCAGGAGACATGGGTTTGACCCCTGGGACAGCAATATCCCCTAAAGGAGGAAATGGCAACCCTCTCCAGTATTCTTGCCTGGGAAACCCCATGGACAGAGAAACCTGGCACATTACAGTCCATGGGGCCACAAAAGGGTCAGACATGACTGAGTGATTAAACAACAGGAAAATTCTATACAATGTGATATCAAACATGCCATTCTCATGGCTTAAGTCTCTGTCCTTACATTATTTTAAACTCTGTATGTTTTCTCCTATTAAATTACAGTTGTTTAAAAAGTCAGATTTTTTTAAAACCAATGTAGAATTTTTTTCAACATAAGATATGTGGATTGGATTCCAAATGTCCTGCTGTTGTGAAAGAAGGAAGTGCTCCTTACTACCAAATCCCTAATGCCTATTTTAGATGTCTTATTTTTTTTAATTTAGACTTTCACTTATTGGCTGCTTCTTTTGAACTATTTTCCTTTTATTTTATTAAAGTATAGTTGATTTACAGTGTTGAGATAATTTCTTCTGTACAGCAAAATGACTCAGATTTATATATATATTGATATATTATTTTCAGTGACATTTATCATAAGATATTGATTCTAGTTCCCTGTGCTACACAGTAGGATCTTGTTGTTTATATAGAATAGTTTGCATGTGCTAATCCCAAACTCCAATCCTTCCTTCTCCCTCTCCCTTGGCCATCATATGTGTGGTCTCTATATCTGTGAGTCTCTTTCTGTTTCACAGATAAGTTCATTTGGATTGTATTTTAGATTCCACATATAAGTGATATCATATGGTATTTTTCTTTCTCTTTCTGACTTTCTTCACTAATTATGATAAGCTTTAGGTCCATACTGCTGCAAGTATCATTGTTACATTTTTCATGGCTGAGTTTCATTCCATTGAATGCATGTATGAATATATGTGTGTGTGTGTGTGTGTGTGTGTGTGTGTGTGTGTATTTGCTGTTGTTTAGTCACTCAGTTGTGTCTGGCTCTTTTGTGACCCCATGGACTATATCCTGCGAGGCTCCTCTGTCCATGGGATTACTCAGGTGAGAACACTGGAGTGGGTTGCTATTCCTTTCTCCAGGAGATCGTCCTGACCCAGAGATCGAACTGGGAACTCCTGCATTGCAGGCAGATTCTTTACATCGGAGCCACCAGGGAACCCTCATCATATTGTAGAAGCATTTAAACTTTATTGCTCTTGGGGCAGATAATCTTGTCCTCTGTCTTCCTAGGTTCTCTGTCTAGAGCCTGCAAGAAGACACATGAAGGGTAGATGAACAGGAGAAAAACTACATCTACAACTAGCCTTCTGTTTACATTTCCTGAGGAACGAGGCAGGTGAGGTCTAGGCTAGATATTTACACTAGACTTCTGTTTGCACTTGGAGATGGAAACGCCAGGAACAGGGTAAATAACTGGACTTTGCCTGCTGTGGACATGTTACTATAACAATCATGGCAGGGACAGAAAGGGGCGAAACCCTGCGAGTGTAAAAGATCAAGAGGTTACATATTTTCTATCTTTGGGGCATCACAAATGTTCAGAAAAACTGCTTGGGGGGCAAAAAGGAGGGGGTGCCATATCATAATAAGTGATGTCTAGGCCCTCACAGGCCTGTGTGCTGGAATCCATCTAGAAAAATAGCTGCACACACCTGTCAGGGAGGGTCCTAGGGCAGGGAGGTGTGGAAAAAGAAGCCAGGTAATTGGCCAAGATAAACAAAGATGGGAAGTATTGCCCTGCATAGACGATTTAACAGTCTCTTTATGGGGCCCCTCCTCCTTCGGGAGGACGCCCACAGCCTTTCTCTTGGATGTGAGATTTGCCTGGCTTCTGTCTTAACTAAACAGACTGTTCCTCTGTGTGCTTCCGCACGACTGTGCTGTGTCTCTACTGATACACTTTTAGCATATATTTAGTTTTTGCCTCTTGGAGAAATGCTTCTTCTTCTTCTTCTTTTTTTTTTTTTAAAACTAGGTACTAGAGCCAGAAGAACCTTGTCTCTAGTTTCTAGCCCCCGATGTACTGGCGACTCGGGGTCCTGGTTTTCCATACAGCGTACTCCAGCCCAATTCTTGGGCAGAGAACTAAGCCAGCACTCACGGCTCTTTCTCTCTCCGAGATCATTTGGGGCTGAAACCCAGGATTGCAAGGTAAACTGCAGGTCTCCCCAAACTGCTGGCTGGAGACTTCTGACTCTCTCTGTCTCGCAGGAGAACTTGCTCTCACTCTCTGCTTTGTTCTCTTTCCAAGACCGGCAGAGGTTAATCTAGGTCTGCTCAATAAAGGAGCCCCAGTTCTTTTTCTTGCCCTTCTCCCCATTTCTCTCATTCTGCCTAAATGACAACACCCAGCCTGTCTCTCACTGAAACAGAGCTTCCTCAGCAACTTTGGGAGAACCACGCCTGGAATCAAGGCACAGCACCTACCACCACAGCCATCAAATTGCTCCCACTTTGTTGTACCTGTTGTTTAGTCGCTAAATCATGTGCAACTCTTTGCAGCCCTGTGGACTGTAGCCTGCCAAGCTCCTCTGTCCATGGGGTTCTCCAGGCAAGGATACTAGAGTAGGTTTCCATTCCCTTCTCCATCCAGGGATGGAATCTGTCTCCTGCACTGCAGGTGGATTCTTTACTGTCTGAGCCCCCAGGGAAGCTCAACCCAGGAGGATTCCCTTCAAAAGCCAGATGGGCCAAGAAAAGAAAACTCAGGTTTGCTTTAACAATGTCGAGCCTTTATTTAAGTTGGGGGTTGGAAAGTGGCCTAAAACTTGGGCCTCTAGATTATAATGCTATCTTACAATTAGATCTTTGTTGCCACAAAATAGGTAAATGGACTGAGGTTAATTCTCCTGACACTCTAAATGACCCCCCTTCTAACTTCTCCCAACTCTCCGGGGGAACCCAAGCTTCACCAATGCTGTTGTTGTTTAGTCGTTCAGTCTTGTCTGACTTTGCGATCCCTTTGACTGTAGCCTTCCAGGCTCCAGGTTTCCTCACTCCTTCAGATTCTGTAAGTTTAAGGCACTTTATTTGTTAAAAGAAAAATTACTAACCATCATCTGACAATATGCAGTTACCACAAACCTTCCATTTTTAAAAAGAGTCTATATATTGTGGCACAATAAGTGGATGTATGTTTGTGCTTGTACATGTACATTTGAGCAGTTAAGGGAGAGACAGAAAGCTTTTCCTGAATCTGCGGGTCTTAACTGCCTTCAGCTCAAGACAATCCAGGGATCTCCCAGGGGTCTCAGTGGTAAAGAGTCCACCTGCCAATGCAGGAGACACAGGAGACTCAGATTTGATCCCTGGCTTGGGAAGAGCACCTGGAAGAGATCATGGCAACCCACTCCAGCATTCTTGCCTGGAGAATCCCACAACAGGGGGACCTGGTGGGCTGCAGTCCAGGGGTTCTTAAAGAGTCAGACAGGAGTGAGCATATACACACACCAAACAATCCATATTCCAAGTGGCACATTTTGGGGGAGACCTAATCCTCTCCACCTTACTTCTCTTTAAGAAGCCTTTCCAGTAACATTGAAACATGTGAGACGATTTCTTTGTGTTTGAAGAAACCAAAGCTCAGAGATGGAGACCTTGTCCCAAGTGTCCTTTTACCACCTGCCCCTCATCGCTCCGTGGAACTGGACTCCCAGGGCCAAGGGCGGTGAACCTTGCTTCGTGTCTTGTTTCCTCAGCAGATCACTGCTCCTCAACTCCATCAGGATGCGGTGTCAAGATCTCCACCAGTTCGGTCAGAAGCTGGTCCGCAGGCGGCCCCTGGAGCCCACCAAGGATTCTGAGAGTCCCGCGGCTCCTCTGAACATCCTGAAGCTGGTGGCCTTTGGTGTGGCCAGCACCCTGGGGGCTGGCATGTACATCCTGGTGGGAGAAGTGGCCACGTTCATCGCTGGACCAGCGATCGTCATCTCTTTCTTGGTGGCCGCTGTGTCTTCTGTGTTGTCTGGGCTCTGCTATGCCGAGTTTGGGACACGGGTCTCATGGACCGGTTCTGCGTATCTCTATAGCTACATCAGCATGGGAGAACTGTGGGCTTTCGTCACTGCCTGGAACCTCATACTGTCCTATGTCGTTGGTGAGGGGATGGGTGGGGGAGTAGGTGTGGGGCTGAAGTCTGGGAGACCAGGAGTGGGCGTTTGGGTGTTCAGTTGTGCAAGAGAAATGCATCCTCCACTCCGTGAGGGGAGGAGGGAAATAATGTCAGGAAAAGTCCACAACTTCATTCTTCTCAGCTCTCCCCTGCTTTCCTTAAATGATGGACCAAGAACCCAGAGGAAATGGCACTGTAGAGAGTGGGTGAGAGGGAGGCATGGCCCACAGGCTTATCCCTTCACCATACTGAAGTCTCTGCTTAGCGGTGGCCTTCATAGAGTTTCCATTAGCATTTGAACTAAAATTTTAATCCTCATCACCCAGACAACTTGCTCCCACTTTCCTTGTTTCTTGCATAACTTTGATCTCTCACTGACATTAAATAGTTAACCTATTTTAGAATTATCTGGGTCTATTTTCCCCACCCCATGAAAAGAAGCTCTCTGAGATTTGGAATTTTCTTTTTATTTTTTTCCCTTACATACATGACTTTTGTGTATTTGTTGCTGTTTGTTCTGTCACTAAATTGTGTCCAACTCTTTGCAGCCCCATGGGCTACAGCATGCCAGGCTCCTCTGTCCTCCACTCTCTCCTGGAGTTTGCTCAAACTCATGGTCACTGAGTCGGTGATCTGTCCAACCGTCTCATCCTCTGCCACCTCCTTCTCCTTTTATCTTCAATCTTTCTCATGTTGGACACCTTCTGACCTGGGGGGTTCCTCTTCAGGCATCATAACTTTTTGCCTTTTCATGCTATCCATGGGGTCCTCCTGGCAAGAATACTGGAGTGGGTTGCCATTTCCTTCTTCAGTGGCCCATGTTTTGTCAGAACTCTTCACTGTGACCCGTCCTTCTTGAGTGGTCCTGCATGGCATGGCTCATAGTTTTATTGAGCTATGCTAGCCCTTCACCACGACAAAGCTGTGATCCATGAAGGGGTCTTAGTGTATGGGGGGGGGTCCAATTTACATTTGTCAATCCATGTTCCTTCTTACTCTGCTGCAGTCACGGGCAGCGTGGCCAGGGCCTGGAGCATCGCCTTTGACAGCCTGATTGGGAACCACATCTTTAATGCCTTAGAGGGAACTTTCTCTCCATATATGCCCTACTATCTGGCCAAGTATCCAGACTTTGTCGCCCTGTCCCTGGTGCTGTTGCTCACGGGTGAGACAGGGATCCAAGTTAGGATGGGAAGATTGGGATGTGGGGCGGCGAGGGATTTAGGGTGGGAAAGGCGTGAGGAGGCAGAACTGTGGGAACTAGAAATTAGGGTCTGTGATACGAAAGACAGGAAGTCAAGATGTAGCCCGTTGTTTCCCACCCCTGGCATTACTGACCTTCCAGGCTGAAACAGCCTTTGGTGTTGGGGGCTGATGGGTGCACTGCAGGAGTTTCTTAATCAGTCACTGTTGGGTGTGTAGCATCTGTGGACTTCATTCACTAAACACCTCTGACTCATATTCCCAAATTGCGACAATTGGGATGTCTCCAGACATTGCCAAATGTCCCTTGGGGACCCAAATCACCCCTAGCTGAGAATTATTTACTTTGAGTGTCAAGTTTCCTCCTGTCTACTGAGACTTCTTTCAATTGGGAGGAAATTAACATAGCATAAAATTAGCCATTTTATTATTTTTCCTTAGCCTTATTGATAATAATTGACATACAAGATTACATAAACTGAACGTGAACATCATGATGATTTGGTAGTTGTGTATATTATGTGACTGGAGTAGGAAATGGCAACCCACTCCAGTAATCTTGCCTGGAAAATTCCATGGGCAGAGGAGCCTGGCAGGCTACAGTCTGTGTGTCTCAAGAGGTCAGACACAACTGAGTGACTGAGCCCATATTATATGATAATGGCCACAGTAAGAAACTAACCATGTTAAAGTATGCAATTCAGTGGTACTTACGGCATTCAATACGTATAAGAATCACCTTCATCTAGCTTCAGACATTTTCATCACAGCAAAAGGAAACCCAGCACCCACCGAGCAAAGACAGATTATCCATCTTAATCTCACAGCCCACTGACCCCTGGCCACCACTACTCTGCTTTCTGTGTCTATGGATTTGATTTGGCTATCTTGGAATGTCTCATATTCCATCTTTTCCACAGGAGTACTAGTTCTGGGAGCTGGTGAGTCAGTCCTGGTTGGAAAAATATCCACAGGCATCAACCTTTTGGTTCTCAGCTTCATCATCCTCTCTGGCTTCATTAAGGGAGACCTGCACAACTGGAAGCTCACGGAACAGGACTATGCATTGAACACGTCTGAATCTGGTGACATCTATAGGTCAGGAGGGTGCTCCTGGTCCTTGTCATGCTTGTCGCGGCTGGTGCAGAGCTCGGAATCTGTCACAGACTAAAGAGATTTGGGCTGGTGGATCTGGATAATGAGGTCCTGGAGCCCAGGGCTTGTGGTATTAACTGTGAAGTCCGGTAGAGATGACTGAACGCACCTCCCTCATGGTCTTTCTTGCTTCTTCCCTCACTGTAGCTTGGGCCCTCTGGGTTCTGGAGGGTTTGTGCCCTTCGACTGTGATGGAATTCTCCATGGAGCAGCTCTATGTTTCTACTCGTTTGTGGGTTTTGATGACATTGTCACTAAAGGTAACTGGTCATTGTGTGTCCCATCAGGGGATTGGGCTGCCCTTGGGCATAGGGGTTGAAGAAGATTTTTAAAAGCTTTTCAGAGTTCAAGAGGAAGGTGGATTTTGTGCTGTGCCATTAGTGTTTTCCTAACCTGAGATATTCACCCACCCTGCAGGGGAAGAAGCCCCAAATCCTCATCGCTCCATCCCCATCAGCATCATGACCACGGTCTTCATCTGCTTTTGGGCGTATTTTGGTGTCTCGGCAACTCTCACTCTCATGGTGCCCTACTACCAGATTCAGCCTGACAGCCCCTTTCCGCAGGCTTTCGTCCATGTTGGGTGGGGCCCTGCCAGATATGTCGTGGCTGTTGGCATCCTCTGTTTTCTTTTATACAGGTCAGTGTCAAGGCCTTCTCTCCTTGGACTGTCAGGTGCTCAGGTGTTTCAGCCCTTAGGACTGAGAGATGAGAGGGAAAGACCCCTTTCCCTCTAGGGAGACTAGGGAGCCAGAGCCCTGGTCTCTCCTGCTTTACAAGATCCCCACCATCTGCTTTTGGGCGTATTTTGGTGTCTCGGCAACTCTCACTCTCATGGTGCCCTACTACCAGATTCAGCCTGACAGCCCCTTTCCGCAGGCTTTCGTCCATGTTGGGTGGGGCCCTGCCAGATATGTCGTGGCTGTTGGCATCCTCTGTTTTCTTTTATACAGGTCAGTGTCAAGGCCTTCTCTCCTTGGACTGTCAGGTGCTCAGGTGTTTCAGCCCTTAGGACTGAGAGATGAGAGGGAAAGACCCCTTTCCCTCTAGGGAGACTAGGGAGCCAGAGCCCTGGTCTCTCCTGCTTTACAAGATCCCCACCTGTGTTTCCACCATCCCTTCCAGACTGCAGAGCTCCTTGTTCCCCGTGCCTCAGCTGATCCAGGAAATGGCAGAGGACAGGCTCCTTTTCCGAGGACTTGCCCGAACCCATGCCCGCACGAAGACCCCCGTCATGGCCACCGTGTCCTCTGGAATTCTCGCAGGTGAGCCTCAGAACCCACTCCTCCTCTGATTCCTTTCCTTATCTGGATATGTCCAGTGGTTTCTCACTGCCGACCCCCACCTCGAGAAGATCATGGCATCTGGCCCCATCACTTCATTGGAAATAGATGGGGAAACAGTAGAAACAGTGTCAGACTTTATTTTTTTGGGCTCCAAAATCACTGCAGATGGTGATTGCAGCCATGAAATTAAAAGACGCTTACTTCTTAGAAGAAAAATTATGACCAACCTAGATAGCATATTCAAAACATTCAAGACTACTTTGCCGACTAAGGTCTGTCTAGTCAAGGCTATGGTTTTTCCTGTGCTCATGTATGGATGTGAGAGTTGGACTGTGAAGAAGGCTGAGCACCAAAGAATTGATGCTTTTGAACTGTGGTGTTGGCGAAGACTCTCGAGAGTGCCTTGGACTACAAGGAGATCCAACCAGTCCATCCTAAAGGAGATCAACCCTGGGATTTCTTTGGAAGGAATGATGCTAAAGCTGAAGCTCCAGTACTTTGGCCACCTCATGCGAAGAGTTGCCTCCTTGGAAAAGACTCTATGCTGGGAGGGATTGGGGGCAGGGGGAGAAGGGGACGACCGAGGATGAGATGGCTGGATGGCATCACGGACTCGATGGAGGTGAGTCTGAGTGAACTCCGGGAGTTGGTGATGGACAGGGAGGCCTGGCGTGCTGCGATTCA
This sequence comes from Aepyceros melampus, assembly GCA_006408695.1. Taxonomy (NCBI): domain Eukaryota; kingdom Metazoa; phylum Chordata; class Mammalia; order Artiodactyla; family Bovidae; genus Aepyceros; species Aepyceros melampus. The sequence goes on along the minus strand of SJXQ01004959.1, from coordinate 53,043 downwards.
TGGGGTCGCAAAGAGTCGGACACGACTGAGCGACTGAACTGAACTGAACTGAATGTCCTACTTTTGGCCCTTTGTTGTACATTTCAGCCGTGAGCTTCTATGTAATGCGCGGGAACCCAGGTGGCCTCTGCATGGTGTACCTGGTGCCTGTTAAACTCATCAGCGTGTGCAGGTGAAGCCTACCATCTGGTTCCAGTTTACAGCTCTGAGTTTTTGGTGGGTATTAAGGATAGAGATGGAGTGAGTGAGTTTAGACTTGATATGGGATTACGATCCAGTGTGTTCAGACACAGTATTTTTATTCCAAGGGTCCGTCTGGCCCTTTATTCTTCCCTGTGAAAAGCAGGTATAACTGTATCCAATTCCTGGGTGGCTCTGAGGCTTAAATGAGATAAAGTATGTGAGAGCTGGTGCCTCCCACCCCAGCCAGAGCCCACACACTATTCCTCCTTCCTTTCTTAATATTGAAATGAATTTAAATAAATATAGAAGATGGTCTGTATAGATGATGGTGGCATCATTCAGAGGAGCATCATTAAGAAATCAGTTCATAATCTTTGGCCTGACCAGGTGCCCCAGAGGTTCACGCCCAGCAGAGTGGCCGGTGCTAGAGTCTCACCATTTCCGAATAGCGAGAACCTTCCTGTTGGGAGTCGCTGAGCGTCCCTGAGTCTGCAGCCACTCTGGTTACCAGCACCTCAGGCTAGGGTAATCCACGTGCATTTCCCTGACTTGGGAATGTGGAGTAGCTCATTCCTGGTCACAGAAACTGTGCACACAGGTGACGTGAAGAGATGGAGGTCCCGTGAGTCCCATGAGTTCACAAGGACCCCAGCGGGCCTATACTTTCCCTGTGTTACTTACAAGACAGCATGCAGAATAAAATGGTGGCCACTGGACCCATTTTCCAGCTCAAAGGTTGGCTCCCACTCATGGGTTTCTCAGTTCAAAGCTGTGCCTTAGACCAATTTCATATTATTACATGCTATGGATTTGGGGATTTTTCTCATAATTGAAATTTGTTAATGTTAAATCTGTAGTAGTCTATAAAAGGGCAATAGTTATTAAATGACAAAGCACCATCTCAGACTGAGCTCCGGATGTGACAGGGGGCAGAATTTCGAGTAGGGGAGAAAGAGTCCCTTGAAATGGGGCTGTCTGTTGCCAGTGCTTGAAACTAGGTGAACCGTTGAGGACGTCACTGTGTCAGAAGCTGCATTTGTGTGAACCACCCCAGGAGGCAGTGTCATGCAGTGGAGAGCAAAGGCCCTTTAGAATAAAAAAGCCTGGAGCTGGAGCCTCATGCCTCCTTCAAGACGACCTGCATTGGCAAGGTTACGGGGCTGTCTGAACTCCGTGCCTGCCTGTCGAGTTGGCTTACATCAAGTCCTACCTAAGAGTCCCTTCCATGATAGGTCATTGAGCCGTTCAGTGGCTCATGACCACCCACACAGGGTCATGTCTGAGGTCCCGCAGTTATTGCCTGTGATCTTTCCAAGGATTCCAGCAGCCTCATTGGCCCCTCCCCACCCCTGACCCCAGACTGTGGGCAGTTTATCTCACTATCTCACTCCTCTGCTAGCTCCACCACCAGAAATGCCCATGGCCTCCTCTCAGCTCTTTGCCAGACTCTTTTTTTTTTTTTTTTTTAATTTACTTTTGTTTATTTACCTTTGGCTGTGCTGGGTCTTCATTGCTTTGCTCAGGCTTTTCTGTAGTTGCAGCAAGCAGGGGCTACTCTCTAGTGGTGTGGGGGCTTCTCAGTGCAGTGACTTCTTTTGTGAAACATGGGCTCTAGGGTGTGTGAGCGTCGATAGTTGCAGCACGTGGGCGCAGCAGTTGGGCTCCCAGGCTTAGTTGCTCTGTGGAGTGTGGCATCTTCCCAGATCAGCGATTGAACCATGTCTCTTGCATTGGCAGGCAGCTTCTTTACCACTGAGCCACAAGGAAAGCCCTAGACTGGGTCTTGCTCTTCTTTTCATATGTCTCCCTTCCGGAGACATGCCTTCTTCTCACTCTTCCCAGCAGAGCCAAGTGGTGGCTTGTCATCGGTCTTCTCTGCATCTTTGCCTCCATCCTCCCATATCCCTCACTAAATGACAATCATTTGCTAACACATCTGCCTTCTCCCTGGAGAAGTACTGTTCCTTGAACAGTACTTGACACATGGTAGGCATTCAGCTAATGTTTGCTGAATGAATGAGAGAGAGTACAGAGGAGATGCTGAGGAAGCTCATTTCCCTTATCCCACAGCACTTTAACTACTACAGTCTTAAGTTGTTTTTGTGTTCTTTCTTTCTTTTTTCTCTTTTTTTTTCCTTCAAAAATGTGATTCCACCCTGGGGGTAAGCAAAGAAGTTTAAGTATTTATGAGGATGGGAGGCTGAGAGAAAACAAGCTATAGAAGTTTACTTACTTTTTTTCTTTATTATTATTTTTAATTCTTAAGCCCAGTGTGAACTCTTAACTGTAGCATATGGAATCTAGTTCCATGACCGGGGATCGAACCCAGGACCCCTCCACTGGGAGCACAGAGCCTTTGCTACTAAACTGCCAGGGAAGTCCCTCACTTAGTTTGTAAATACTTGAGACAAACCATAGCACCATTGGGGGAGGCTACAGAGATGCCTCACTTCTTCCCTGTCCTCTTTGATTAGCAGACAATAGGCTTGCATGGCAGATTCCTACCAAGGAATTGTAGGAAGCCCAGGAGGGCTGGCACACTGTGCCAGCCGCATCCTTGGCTATGGAGCCTTTGATAATAAGGCAAAAGCCTTTCAATTAGAAGCTGCTGTTGTGATTCATAGCTTCTGTTTTTGTTTCATTTCCAAGGGTCTGCTCCACACTTCTCCTTGGCACTGTCTTTGGGAATCTGCTCTTTTTCATTTGTTTGTTACTTTTTTGAAATGTTTTTATTCCTCTTAATTGCTGTAGTTTCTACAAAAATGTACAATCGTGTAGTGCATTGCAGTTTCTACTGTATGCACTTAATCTCATCTAATCCTCACATCTCTGAGCCTCAGAGGAGCTAAACAGTTTGTACAGGGACGCACGGAAAGTGGTAGGTCCAGAACCCAAGCTCTTCAGCCCAGGCTTTCTGACTTCAAGTTGGCTGTACTTTCCATTCTATCCGGTTGCCTCTCTTCCATCATCATAATCACAGCTACCATTTATGGATTGTTTATAAAGTGCAATAGGCTTTCGTTAAAGTGTATCATTTAATCCTCCCAGTAAAAGTATTATCCCCATTTTGCCAACCAGGAAACTAAGATCTAGATGAATTAAATAACTTTTCCCAAGATCACTCAGTTTGTGAATAGCCAAGATAAAAGTGGAACCCAAGCTTGGCTGTGTCTAAAGCTGCTTAACCACTAAGCTCTTAATTATTAAGCTCTTCACTACCATGCCAGTGGTTCTCAAAATTTAGGGTCCATCTTAATTACCTGGAGGGCTTATTAAGACATGGAATTCTGGGCCCTTCCCCCAGAGTTTCTGATTCAGCAGGCCTGGGTGAGGCTGAGAATTGACATTTCTACCAATTTCCCAGATAATGCTTATAGTTGGAAGAGTGTACTGTGAGGACCCCAACACTAATGCCACATTGCCCTCCACCCACTTCCTGGTGGCACTGAATTGCTGCCAGCCAAAAAAGAAAAAAAGAAATGTGTTTCATGTGGGGGGAAGGACTTCAATTATGCATTATTATATGGCCCATTTTAAATGGGGTGTATCCCATGTATTATTCAATACACCTTTAAGGAGAAAATTATTACGGCTGTAGAATGGTTTTGGTTTCTAGGTTAAATACGGGGTCATGTCATTTTTACTGCATTTTTCATTGCAGTAGTTTATAGAAACTGTTCTAGTTTCGGTGTCATCATTTATACAAGCAGGGACTTAATGGCCATCTGAAAAGAGTAACAAAACCATTATTAATTAAATCTGATCTGAGATTAGTTGCCTCCCTCATCTACTTGGCTTCTTGCTTAGGATCTCATATGTTCATTATTTCTTGTTTTTAAGAAGTTTGTGACTTCAATATGATTTATACTTCTAAGCTTAAGTCATAGATAAGAAGTGGTCACTAAAAAGATTGTCCCCCTCACTTGACCTGTCATCTCCCCATCTTTTCCCCCATCCCTATCCACTGGTAACCACTAATCTGTTCTCCACCCCTGTAATTATGTTAATTAATGTTAGTTAATTAATGGGATAATTCAGTGTGTGTCCTTTCAAGATTGGATTTTTTACTGAGAATAATTTCCTGAAGGTTGCTTGTATGAATCTGTAGTTCATTTCCTTTTTTGGCTAGTGAATATTCTAAGTTATACATGTACCACAATTGGTTGAATGATTCACCCATTGAAGGATATTTGGATAGTTTACAGTTTGTGGCTATTAAGGATAAAACTGTGAACATTCATGGACAAGTTTCTGCGTGAAAATAAATTTTCATTTCTCTGGGATGAATGCCCAAGTGTGCAATTGCTGGGTCATACACTAAGCTCATTTTTAGTTCTAAAAGAAACTGCTAAACTCTTTTCCAGTGGGGCTGTGCCATATTACCTTCCCACCAGCAATATATGAGATTGATATTCCAGTTTCTCATCAGTACCTGTTGTCATCTGTCCTTTTGATTATAACCGTCTTTGTGGTGTAAAATGATATCTCATAGTTTTGATTTGCATTTCCCTAATGACTAATGGTTAAGTATCTTTTTATGTGCTTATTGGCACTTGGCATATTTTCTCTGGAACAATATCTATCCAAAGCCTTTGCCTATTTTTAAATTGAGTTATTTGTCCTGATTGTTGGTTTGCAAGAGTTCTTTACCTTTGGTGGATACAGCCACTTACCAAATTGATAATTTGAAAATATTTGTTTTCTTTTCTATAGGTTGTCTTTTCACTTTCTTGATGAGAGCTGAGGTAGAGGGATCCTAGTCTTCTCAGCTAAACTCACCTACATAGAGCTTCTATAAGGCAGAGCTAGTGAGGGATGGTCATGGAGCAGATCTTGGCTCAGATCTCCTAGACACTCATAGTTCTTGCTGAGATTTGATAGATTTTCCTCAACAAATGGTTTTCCACTTGTCATGATGCTCTTAGAACAATTTCCAGAAATTGTCAATGAATGTTCTTTGTTAAACTTTGTATTTTATATTGAAGCATAGTTAATTAACAATGTTAGTTTCAGGTATACAGCAAAGTGATTTAGTTAGACATGCACACGTATCTATTATTTTTCAAATTCTTTTCTCAGGTTATTGCAGAATATTGAGCCACATTCCCTGTGCTATACAGTAGGTCCGTGTTGGTTTTCTGTTTTAAATACAACAGTGTGTACATGTCATCTCAAACTTCCTAACTATGCCCCCACTTCCCCAACTCTTACCCCCTGGTAGCCATAAGGTCATTCTAAGTCTGTGAGTCTGTGTCTGTTTTGTAAATAAGCTCATGCATATCAGCTTTTTCAGTGAATGTTCTTACAATTTGTATCAGGTAAATTGGTGTTTTGTTGGAAGGAGCAGCCACAGAATTCTTTACTGTGTCAATTCTGGAAAGCCAGCCTTTCACAGTATACTTAGAACACCTACCCTCAGGGAGATACTACCCCTGAAATCCTCGTCAGCCTTTTTCAGTTATCTGATGAGGCTTTGGTAGGTCTAACAGCAGGAGAAGCATCTTCTCCAGGACTAGAACAGTGTTTGGAACATAGTATTTCCTGAAAGAATGACTGAGTAAATGAATGAGTTTAAGCTCTTAGAAGGAGGTAGATGTGGGCATATGAGCAGACCAGAGAGCTGAGTGAGGAGAGTACCACACATTCGTGTGGTTCTATTAGGACCATCATCCCCCTTGCAGGCGTCATTATTTCTTCAGTTGTCATACACAGTCATTCATAGGCTCACTGTCACTAGAGCCAATGGTTCATGGGCTGAGAATGGTTAGAAATAGGAAAATCACTGTTTTAAGTTGTATGTGCTTATTTTCTGTATGTCAGTATAAATAACACACATTGCACATTGTATAGACAAGCAGATTTCTGTGAAATATATGTGTGTCTGCATGCATGCACGCTAAGTCACTTCAGTCATGTTTGACTCTTTGTGATCCTATGGACAGTAGCCCACCAGGGTCCTCTGTCCATGGGGTTTTCCAGACAAGAATACTGGAGTGGGTTGCCATGCCCAGGGATTGAACCTGTGTCTTTTGTCTCCTGCATTGGTCAGCAGATTCTTTACCACTAACACCGCCTGGGAAGCCCCTTAGACACATACACACATACATGCATGCAATGGCTGTGGAAACTTATGGAGCAGTGGGATAGTCTCAAAGGGACGTAAGCTAATGAAAGAATAAAGAGTAATGAGAGTACTTCCCTGGTGGTCCAGTGATTTAAGACTTTGCCTTCCAGTTTAGAGCATGCAGGTTCAATCCTTGGTCCACATGCCTCACAACTAAAAAAAACCTAAAAACAGAAAATAGAACAAATATTGTAACAAATTCAATACAGACTTTTAAAACATGGTCCACACCAAAAGAAAACAAACAAAAACCAAAAAAAGCTCTTAAGAAATACTTTATTCAAAAAAATAATAATTATGGAATGTTCCAGACAATCTTTAGTCATCTTGCCCAGCTGACTCATTTTGCAGATGAGGAAACTGAGGCCCAGAAAGCCCATTGTTTCATTCTGAACTTCACAGCTTACCTAGTGGGTTCCTGATTCCAGCAAGAATGCTTGTCCCCTTTCTCCTCTCACCTATTATGTGAATGAACACTAGCTTCAATCATGAAGCTTTATTCCATACATCAGCAAATCCCTCTCTACAACCACTTAAAAATCTGCACCTTGAATAACTGTCATTTGAATTTTTCCACAAGTTTTTTGCTTTTCTTCTCCCTCTGCTCCTTCCCTCAAGTAAATTCTGCAGCTGAAAACTTTGAAACTTGTTACAATCCAGAACATTAATAGGGTTTTACATTTTTAGCAGCCTAATGATGAGGAGTAGGGCCTTCTGTTCCAGCCCCTTAGGGGTTTCTATTCTGGGTATTTATTAAACTTTGCTGTAGCCTCAAGTATATTTGACCTTTTTATATTAAAAAAGTTTCAGTTTAAACTTTATGCATACATTGTGTGTGTATGTGTGTGTGTGTGTTTCCCTGGTCTCCATTGATTAGGTAGATATTCAGACATTATCAACAGTTGAGCCGGAGATCCTTGTCAATTATTTCCTTATGTTGGTGAGGAAAAGAGAAGCCATTACTATCATAATTTAATATTTTTTTCATTTAGCTAAATTTGAGCCCTCTTAAAAAACCTTTCCACTTTGAAGTCTATTTTACAGTTTAATTAACGCAGCAAGGATATTCTTTTTTCTTTCTTTCTTTTTTAAAATTTTTAATCTCAATGGAGATAATCCATTCATGGTGACCTTTTCTTGTGCAAATTAGTTGTACACGCTTGTTTAAGCAAATGGTCCTTTGCATGATGTCTCTTCTTAATGACAGGTTATAATTGAAAATTGGCTTACTCCCGTATGCCTAGTTTGTGTAAGATTATAAAAATAGATGTGGACTTTAAAAATATAAATGTATATATCAGTATCCCCAAAAGAGGAGGGAAGAATTCAATGCCTTCAGGCTATGATTAAATTAGACTATTAGAGTCAGAAAATGCCAGTGACATATGCTACTGTCAAAGTCACACCTGTCTGGCGAGCCCGGGAAGTTCTTGAAAAACGAGAGTGATTTCATACTACTGTGATTTCATCCTTGCCCTGAGAAGCTGGGCCTTCCCAGGACATGAGCCATCTCCAGTTTCCCAACTTTGCTTCAACTCTGAGGGAACTTTCAGCTGTGTGTTTAGGACTGGGTTTGTGGAAATCACGTTTCAAGTGCCAGCCCTCTTTCCCTGCACTCCACTGACATAAAGAGACAGGTGACATTCCTGTTTTCTTTTGCATTTTTCTCAAGTGCAATAACAATGTGAGCTGGCTCAGTGGTATTTGAGTAAAAGACACGATCATCCATCTCTTGCCCAGTTTCCCACAGCCCTGAGTATTTTTTCTTCTCTTGTTATTTCTTCTCTTTCCCAGTTTCTTGGGCTGCCTCCTTCTCTCTTTCCTCCATGCCAACCATTCTTACACAGGAGTGTTTGTCTAGGGTAACCGAATGTTCTTGGTTAAAAGTAGAAACTCCAGCTTGAAGGAGAAAATAAATGTTTTGTGCTCAGAATGGAGGTTTCCTAAGTAGATTTTAATAGCATGGTTTCATGGGGTAGGTAGGAAACAAGAGCAGTCTTCAAGTTCCTAAATGATATGGCATTATAAAAGAACAACTAGCAGTGATTATTTTTTTTAAGCTGATGAAGGCAACCTATTTTTGCCAAGACATGAAAAAACCTGATTTGCGAAGTAAAGGCTGAGCGAGCCAAAATGTCAGTGAGACCATCAGACTTGTCTTTTACGTATTGTTTGCACAAGACCCTAATTGCTTTGTCCAGTGGGAGGGGTCACATTTCCATTCCTCATGCAACAACCCTTCCTGCCTTCCCCCTGTAAAAGTGGGGCTGGCTTGTGTACCACCCAAGTTGCTCTGGTGGCTTCACGCATCCTAGGTGTGCTCATTCACCCTGCCCCTATTCTTAATGGTCTTTATTTGCTGATGGCGCCTCTTCTCCTTCTAGATATGATTATCGGGAAATGCTGCACAATGCCACTTTCTGTCTGGTTCCTCGTGGTCGCAGGCTTGGGTCCTTCAGGTTCCTGGAGGCTCTGCAGGTAAGAGACCCTGATCATCCCCAGAACAGAGTTGAGAACTGATGTCAGACAGGGGTGGGGTGAGGGGAGGAGGGTTCACCTTAACACATCTCCTGGGATCTAAACCAAATGCACGGTTTGCCTGGAGCACCTGAAATCTGTTTTCCCAAGAAAATCTGCAACCTTTTATATGTGTGGGGGGAGAAGGAGGATTTACACCCTGCCTTTGGACTTGAGATGCATTGAGAATCTTAAGGGAAGGTGGGTTCTCAGAGATGGGCTTGCAAACAGGAGTAAACCTGACTGCCCACCAGGCAGCAGAGCCGGGCTCCTCATGGAGGCTCAGCCCTCCTCCTTGGAAGCCAGTTTCAACAGCAGTGAAGACGGCTAATGAGTGGTATTTCCCCAAATCAAACTTGTTCTGTCCCCATTGCAGTCATCACTTTGCTTCTCTGAAGACCCCCAGCAAGGTAGAGGCACTCTCTCAGCCTGGCTCTTCCAGGCGCTGCAGTTCTGAGGTCCCAGAGCTTCAGGACTCTTTTGCCATTAACATTTACCCTTGACGGTTCTCACCCAGAAGCTGCATCCAGCCTTCCTTGTTGGCAAGAAAGCAAGCCTTCCACCTCTCACCTCCTCCTCTCCTGAACTGCTTGCTGCTGTGTCCTTTCTTCCTTTGCACTCTGCCCTGCCTGAATCTGTGCTTTTATCGCCATGCTTCCAATGTTCTGTCTTGTCCTCCAACAGGAGGGCTTCCTTTTCTTGAAAGTCTTTGCTGACACGTTCTAGGAAGCATATGATCCCTAACATTCTTCTAGCCTCTGGGTGTGTTGCATGGAGCAAATTGGTCTCTGCTTAGAATTACGAGTTCTTTGCAACCAGAGTTTTGTCATTAGCCTTGTGTTTTTAGGCTCTTGGGTCACTGTGCAGGTAGTAAGTTGGTCAGGATCCCTCCACACTGAAGGGACCAAGTCTGGTTCAGGTGTTTGCCTGGCCTGGTGAGCACCCGGTAAGAATCAAGTCCACAAAACACTTTATCAGGAAAAGCAAGTCCTGTTCAGCTCTTTGTTGCTCAGGACATTGGCATGAAGCACTTTGCACATGAACTGTAGCATTTTCATTGACAAGACCATGTATGTTCAAGGTGGGGTTTATGCTAGGATTTTGTCGGTGAACGATTTTGTTATGTCAGTAAAATTTCTTCAATGAGGCCAGTTGTCTCCCTAGAAGTAAGGTCAGCCAAACCATGTATAAGAATAGAAATGGGGTTTTCACATTCCAAGGCACAACTTGCAAATGGTAAAATCTCAGCTGGAATGGACAGCCTTCACGTGACTTCATAAAAGCCCACTTTTCTATTGACCTCAGCAGTCCAGGATTCATGCCAGTAATTGAAATTTGTACCAATTTCACCCTCCTGTTTGGAAGGGTTCCTCCTGCCTCCACCGCCCTCACACTCACGGTGCCCTTCTTTGCACAGGCCGCCTGTGTCCCTGTGATGCTCAGCAATGGATGGGAGTTGCCATTCTCTGAAGTGATTAATTGGAACCAAGCTGCCGTCATAGGCGATGAGAGATTGTTATTACAGGTAAGGAAGGGGTGGTGGCCTTCCCCAGATCAGTGGGTTATTGCTGCCCCCGTGCAAACTTTCAAAGAAGATGAATCCAAAAGGTCAGCTCTATAAAAGAAATTTTATCAGGAGAAAATTGCCTGTGTCATGGCAAATATGAAGTCATTTAACATGACATCGTTCACTTCCTAGTATGCAATCTCCTCAGATCCAGGGAATATATACTCGGATAAGGAGAAGCTACAGGTGGAGGACGTGAATGTTGATACTGACAAGAGGTGTATATCTACCCCCTTCAATTTCTGTAATATTTAGAAATCATGCCAAAGAGTTATTGTACAATTCTTCTGCCACTTTGTACTCCTTTCCCATTTCCATATTTGCCTTTAGATTAATTTTCAGAAAGACAGGTCTCTAGGGCTGATTCTTGCCATTAGTGTTATCATTGCTTAAGTGATCTAGTCTAGGTGAGTGTTATCTTTAAGATGTATATTTAAAAAGCAGCCTCAAATGAAAATGTGTTGGGGGGGGTTGTCTTATATTTTCGGCCATGTAGATTTTTTTTTTTTCATTTCATTTTGTTGTTGTAAAAACACGTAACATGAAATCCACTCTCTTAACCAATTTTGACGTGTACTCATTATGGTTGAATATAGGTAAATATACTGTATTACAGCAGGTCTCTAGGCTTATTCATCTCACATAACTGAAATTTTATGCCCACTGATGAGTAACTCCTCAGTTCCCATCCCCCAACCCCTGGTCACTCCATTCTACTCTTTAATTCTATGGACTTGACTATTTTAGATACCTCATATAAGTGGAGGACTTCCCAGATGGCTCAGTGGTAAAATAATTTGCCTGCCTGCCATTGAAGGAGGTGCAAGAGATGTGGGTTTGATCCCTGGATCGGGAAGATCCCCTGGAGAAGGAAATGACAACCCACTCCAGTATTCTTGCCTGGAAAATTCCATGGACAGAGGACCCTGGTGGGTTACAGTCCATGGGGTCACAAAGAGTCGGACACAACTGAGCAACTGAACACATGAAAGTGGACTCATGAAATATTTTTCTTTCCATGACTGGTTTATTTCACTTAGTGTAGTATCTTCAAGTTTCAACAATGTTGTCCTGTATTGCAGAATTAAGACTTGCTAATTATTAAAATGTTCCTATTACCCAAAGTGATCCACAGATTCAAGGCAATTCCTACCAAAATCCCAGGGGCATTTTTTTTAACAGAAATAGAAAAACAGTCCTAAGATTTGTGTGGAACCAGGAAAGACCCCAAATAGCCAAATCAGTCTTAAAGAGAAAAAGAATAGAGTTGGAGCATCATCATCCCTAGTTTCAAACTATATTACAAAGCTACAGTCATTAAAACAGTGTAATACTGGCATAAAAACAGATATATAGCTCAATAGAAAGAATGGAGTGCCCAGAAACAAATCCATGCATATATATCACCTAAGCTTCTACAGGGATGCCTAATAAAAGACTGAACATCTGAATAGCTGCCTGGGAAGGGGGAATATAATACTCACAGAGAAATCCCAGGTCAGGAATAGTCAGTCACTGAGAATTTTTAAAGGCATTTTGTGCAATGATGCTTTAGCTTCAGCATAAATTGCCATACTCTTTTTTCTAAAATGATGTAATACTTTAATCATTTATTTCATGACATTGCACTTTACCTTGAACTACCACAAATATTTGTAGAATGATTTTTTTTAATGTCCTGCTGGCCAGCCTGCTAACTGACTGGTGAGATAACTCAGTACTCTCCCTAGGTAACAGGTGAAATATCTATAACCAAAGAGAGCCATCAATTAAGCAAGGCAAGTTGAACACAGCTTCTAAAACATGCCTTGTGTCTGGTATTCAGATCTGTGATCTCCAAGGCCCCTGGGACCTCAGAAGTAGGAGAAGAACATGTGACCTAGTCGAGTTCTCCCTAGGTGCGTGCCTGAAAACATTCACTCATGGAAGGCCTAACAAAGTGATGGATGTGGTTCTTTTCCATGTTGCCCTTTTCCTTCCTCCTTTGATTTTTTTTTTTTAAAGATGCATGCTCATTAAAGGAAATTTGGGAATGAAAAATACCAGCCATAATTTCTCCAATTGTGTACCCACGCTCTCGTGAATTTGATATGAATAAGTTGGGAGTTTGTCTTTGAAACGGAGTGGTTTCTGGGGTACCAAACTGTGGTGATCTGATCTCTGCCATTTCGCCAGAGTTGATTCTCCAGAAGCATTTCACCTTCTGAAGCAACATTTTGGCTTGGTGCTGGGGGTTTTGTTTTTCATTGTGCACCCACTCAAACTCGTTGGCATTTATCTCTCATATGCAGTCTGTCTGCACAGCTGCCTCCATATTGAATGACAACTGAACTGTCATTGACAATGGTTTTTAAAGAACTGGCACCCAGCCCAAATGTCTGCTCTGGGAAATGTTTTTGTTATGTTACCATTTTTCATTTCCTGTTTTAGAACAGCTCAGATGTTTTTATTTGCATATAGTCTTGTCGTCATGTCACCAAGAGAGCTTACTGTTGCTTTCCTGTATCTATCTTGGTAGATTCCATTAGTTCGGTTACCATGCTTGACCTTTTATTAAGACTTCACTAGGTTCTGCCACTTTGAACAACCTGGCCAAATTGCAATTAATTTATCACTTTCCCATACCTGTCTCTCAGGACAAGCGGATTAATAACCAATAGCCAAATGCCATTAAAACTTGGAACTCTGTCTTTTCAATCAATTGGAATTATCTTCCAGAGCACTTTGCAGACTGCTGTCAGACACGTGTATGACAGACGGGTAGAATATATTTCACTTGATATAGTAACAGCAAGATGTGGCTTATATAAGAAAGGAGATGTATTGATAGGCTCGTGTATGATATACCATTCTGCCTTTATAACCACAGTCTACTCAGTTTTCTGGAGACCACATAGTGATGATAGCTTTTGACATTTTTCTAATGGACTGGTTCCTCATCATCACAGTAAAACAGTGAAGTGTCAACCTGTATGACTCTTAGAAAATACCACTGACACTCAGAAGAGGGCATCATTATGAAAATTGAGGAGGATAATTTTTTTCTAATCTTTCTTTGGCTATCTGGGTAATTTTCTCAGTAAATAAAATTAAATGTTCTTTGGCTTATCAGGGATTGATGATCTGAATGGTTTCTCTACCTTCTTCAAGGATATTTTATTTCCCCTTGACCTTGAGCTCTGATTACAGGCAAATGTTTTTCTCCATTATCTGTTGCTGCTTCAGTGTTGAGAATCTAGATATACACTGGGGCTGCAGATTTAGTATCTGCTTTTGGACATCGCAAGTGAGCTTGTCCTTATGTAGGTACTGTGAAACGGTTCTCTGGCTCCCTGTAGAAGTGGTCTTGAAAGAAAAAGTATGTTCCTACTTCCTTCCCTCCACTGGAAATTCAGATGTAGTCTTAGTCACGATGTCATGGGTAACTTTCTTATTAAAACAGCTAGTGGAGCATTCCTGCTTCAGTGCAGGCTCCCATGCCTCTCTGATTAGTTACATATTAGGGAGGCAAGCATGCAGAAAGAGGTGAGCACAAAAGGGCACTTGCTAATCACAAGAAATCTCCCCTAAGAATGTAGACTCTATAAATGAAATAGACCTTGGGCTTTAGGTGAAGATAGGGAGCAAGCCAAGGTAACTCACCAGACAACCAGGAAGTACATTTCAGAGCTCCAGACCCAAGCAAGTTCACAGGCAAACATTAAGGAATTGGTCCAACTTTTCATATCATCACCCTTAGTTCAGTTCAGTTCAGTCGCTCAGTCGTGTCCGACTTTTGCGACCCCATGAATCGCAGTACGCCAAGCCTTCCTGTCCATCACCAACTCCCCGAGTTCACCCAGACTCACGTCCACTGAGTCCGTGATGCCATCCAGCCATCTCATCCTCTGTCGTCCCCTTCTCCTCCTGCCCCCAATCCCTCCCAGCATCAGGGTCTTTTCCAATGAGTCAACCCTTCGCATAAGGTGGCCAAAGTACTGGAGCTTCAGTTTTAGCATCATTCCTTCCAAAGAAATCCCAGGGTTGATCTCCTTCAGAATGCACTGATTGGATCTCCTTGCAGTCCAAGAGACTCTCAAGAGTCTTCTCCAACACCATAGTTCAAAAGCATCAATTCTTGGGCGCTCAGCCTTCTTCACATTCCAACTCTCACATCCATACATGACCACAGGAAAAACCATAGCCCTGACTAGATGGACCTTAGTCAGCAAAGTAATGTCTCTGCTTTTGAATATGCTATCTAGGTTGGTCATAACTTTTCTTCCAAGGAGTAAGCGCCTTTTAATTTCATGGCTGCAGTCACCATCTGCAGTGATTTTGGAGCCCCAAAAAATAAAGTCTGACACTGTTTCTACTGTTTCCCCATCTATTTCCCATGAAGTGATGGGGCCAGATGCCATCATCACCCTTAAGTCAAAAGCAATAGTAGTAGTAATGATTACTTTATCAGTTAAACGTCCCATGTGTTAGGCATTGTGTGAAGCATGTACGTGCTCTTCATTACAACCTTACAGTGATGTTAGAACTGTATCCCTGTTTTATAACTGAGGAGATGGAATCTTTGAGAGATCAAGTAACTTGTTCAAGGAAGCACAGCTGGTAAACTGTAGAACAAAGACTATTACCTTGGTCTGACTCCCATTTTCCTGTGCTTAACTATTGAGCTATACTGCTAGTGAAAATAATAATATCCCTTCAGTGGCTTCAGATGGCTGTGGTCTATTTGACTTCTATTTATTAAATAGCTACTACAGACATACCTCATTTATTTTACTTTCCTTTTTTGTGCTTCATAGTGCTTTTTTTTTTTTTAACAAATTGAAGGTTTGTCATAAGCCTGTGTTGCCAGATGAAGGTTAGCTTTTTTTTTTTTACTTTGAATAAAGTATTTTAATTAAGGTATTTATGTTGTGCTTTCAGACATTATGCTACTGTACACTTAATAGAATATAGTGCCAAAGTAACTTTTAGATGGACTGTTGGTGGTGGTGGTACACAGTGGTGTCTGACTTTTGTGACCCCGTGAACTGTGGCCACCAGTCTCCTCTGTCCATGGGATTTTCCAGGCAAGAATGCTGGAGTAGGTTGCCATTTTCTTCTCCAGGGTATCTTCCTGACTCAGAGATCAAATCCGTGTCTCTTGCATTTCCTGCATTGGCAGGTAGATTCTTTACCACTGTGCCACCTGGAAATCCTCTGGATGCACTGAAAAACCAAACAAATTTTGTGTGACTCACTTTATTTTGATACTCATTTTTATTGCAGTGGTCTGAAACAGAACGCACAGTATCTCTGAGGTGTGTCTGTACATAAAAGCCCCAATCCTAGCTAGAAAGTGTTTAGCTGCATGGACAGGGCATGAATCCTTCCTTTACAATTGTGCAGCCTGGTAGATAGCAGTGTTGGCTAAGCACATGTGACAGATCGCGTTAGTCTAGGGTAAGCACTAGAGCCAGAAAGAGAGGTCTGGGGAGCAGAAAGCTCTCAGGGAGAGAGAAGAGATACATGCACATAGAAATAATTACCCTCAGCTGCATATTAATGGATAGACTCCGAGACATTCCCTAAAAGGTCCTTCTGTAGGTGATTAGTAGTCCTGAGGGTGGCATGTCTTAGAAGTGCTTGTGACATAATGGCTCTCAGCTTTGCTCCAAGACTGTAGCCCCCTCTCTGCAGGATTTGATGGTCCATGGGCAGGTTCAAAGGCATATGGGATTCTTAGAAAATGGCAGAAGAATGCTATGCAAGTGATAAGCTGCTACCACATCTTAGAAGTAAACTCTAACTGTTGTGTATTTGGTCATTAAAGGTCATCAATCTGACTCCCAGTAAGTGTTTTTAGCTAACACCTCTTAAGGGCCTTTCAGTCTAGGGGTTGGTGGTTTTTAGTAGATCTGTCTGCTAGAAGCAGAATGCTGTGAAGAATAACACTCTAACCTGAGCGGGTGATTTTGATCAAATGGCATCTCATTGTTTCCCAGTTATAGTTATTATGTGTTCACCTTGTGTTACAGATTCCTTCTACAATCAGGTCTATTCATCAGGATAAAATCCTAGCACTTAGACAGCAGACACAATTCTTGTGGGAGGCTTATTTTTCTTCAGTTGAGAAGATTGTATTAACTACACTAGAGGTAAGTGAGATGCCTTGGCTTTCAGTCTCGAATAATGGTCCTTTCTATGCTTCTCTTAGCCTTCTCTTTTGCCATTATCAATGTGTAATTGGTCAGATGGGGCAACATTGAACTTTCTGTACTTGGATGTGTCAGTTAACCCCTTTGACCTGCTCTCCATTCTGGACAGACTCCACAGAGCAACACTGACTTAGGAGGAATTACACTCCTTGACACAGAGATCAGCTCTGTCTTACATCATTTCAGAGACAGGTAGCTAATGATTGTCATGTCATTCACACTCATGGCATCCTTTGAAGGTGTATTTCTGGAGTCCACTTAGGAAACAGATAGTGAGCAAGTAGGGGAAAATCTCCCATTCTAAGTATATGAATAGTTTACTGGGTACTATAGTCCAGTGGCATTCAGAAACAGCCAAATCTCAAGATAAATGCAACCCACCCCTCATTATCACAAGGATGTGTTAAGAAAATAAGAATTACACTCATCTGGTGCAGAAAGTGTTAAGCTTTATAAAATCAGAAAATCTTCCAGGCAGATGGGTGCCCATCTTCAAGTTGCTTTTTTTAAGGCAGGAGGAAAAAAAGAAAGGGAAACATGGAGATGATTAAAACCTTTGGAAGTAGAGCAGAGAGCGGTGGCCTGAGGCTACACCAAAGTAGCACAAATTGCTGAGAAAAGATTTCGGGATCTACACTCATGAATTCAGGAAGCAAAGCTGAGGTTCTCAAGTGTAGCTCAGCATCGAGGTAATTCTGAGGTGTCTGTAATATGAGGTGGGGGCATTCGTGGCCTCACTTTCGAAGTCCTTTCTTTGGAAACGTGATTACTGCTCCAGAAGCGAATATCTTTGGGAGTATGCAGTATGATCATTCTGAGAAACACCAAGAAAATGGAAGTCATCCTGTTTTGTGCATATCACTGCTGTCTTGCCATCCTGGATACCTACCGGCCTTGCTGCCAGTTCTGGTCATTCCCCAGCCACCCTGGAGCACTTACCTACCTGAAGCCTGGCCTTGGCTTCTGCTCTCGTGGGGCTGAGCTCTACCAAGTGTCCTCTCTGGGTGCACTGATTTCACCCTGGAACTTAGTGAAAAGTTATTTAGTACCCAGGTCCACCCATGAACGGGGACAGGGTAGAATGCCTTCCAAGGGCTTCCTTATTGCAAGCAAATTCCTCCTATTTGTCCAAATCACCCTCCTCAATGAAAATTGTTTCACTTGCATTCATAGCAGCAGATTTGAACATGTAATAAATTCTACCTTTTGTTTTTGATCTTGTCCTCCATCTAAGACCCTTCTAAGAACCTTCTTAAGGGAAGTTGAATGTGAATTGTGTTTAGATTTTTTGTTGTTGTTGCTGTTTTTTCTTTTTTTTTTGAATGAGTGCTTTTTATTGAAGAAGTGCATGTTCCTTTTAGAAAATAATGGAAAATACTTACAGCACAAAAATAAAATAATCTATCCATGCAATTCACTATTGACGTATATACACACATATAAATGCATATATATTCATTTTTTTCTATGCAAATGCATAACTATGTTCTCATTTTTAATTTAAAGAAGAGTCTTTCTATACTTAGTTTATAACCTGTTTTTTCTCCTTCATAATATATTATCTCATTAGATTTTTCTAAAGTTATTTTAATGACTAATATTCCATTCATAATATCCCTTAACTCCATTAATTAATCCCTATTTGAGACTACTACAGTTGTTCCTGGTTTTCATTATTATACACATCCTTGAAGCAAATAGCCTCAGTGACAAATTGTTATGCAAGTTCAAGATTACTTTCTTAGGATAAAATCCTTGAATTCAAAGTCCTGATTCAAAGAATATGCCAAATGCTAAGATTTCTACATGAACTGTCAATTTTCCTGCAGTAGAACTAACTAATTTATATTCCCTTCAGCTTATATGAGAGAACTTATTTTATTTTTATTTTTTTCACCTTCACCATCAGTTCAGTTCAGTCACTCAGTCATGTCCAACTCTTTGTGACCCCATGAATCGTAGCACACCAGGCCTCCCTGTCCATCACCAACTCCTGTAGTTCACTCAGACTCATGTCCATCGAGTTGGTGATGCCATCCAGCCATCTCATCCTCTGTCGTCCCCTTCTTCTCCTGCCCCCAATCCCTGCCAGCATCAGAGTCTTTTCCAATGAGTCAACTCTTTGCATGAGGTGGCCAAAGGAGTTCCTTTATGATTGGCAAGTCTTTGCACTTGTGCCTTTTCAATTTGCTAATAAGGACTTTTTGACTTATAATTTTATTTATGCATAACCTACACACACGTATTTTCTAGTATTTATTTTCATATTAGGGCTTCCCAGGTGGCACTAGTGGTAAGAACCTGCTTGCCAGTACTGGAGATGTAAGAGATGTGGGTTCGATCCCTGGGTTAGGAAGATTCCCCTAGAGGAGGAAATGGCAACCTACTTCAGTATTCTTGCCTGGAAAATCCCATGGACAGAGGAGCCTGGCAGGCTATAGTCCATAGGGTCGCAGAGAGTTGGACACGACTGAAGCAACTTAGCATCACCCACACACTTTTTTTAAAGCTTTGTATTTTGTACTGGAATATAGGCAATTAATCTTTTAAATCCAATTCACTTTGTATGTGATCTGTGTTGAAAAACCTAAACCATCCTTTTTTTTTTTTTTGACCAATTGTTCTGTAGTTGTCCCAATACAATTTTTTTTTTTTTACATTTTTATTTGTTTTTTTTTTTTTTTTTTTGGCCACACCACACAGCTTATGGGATCTTGGTTCTCAGATGAGGGATTGAACCCAGGCCCTTGACAGTGAGAATGTGGAGTCCTAACCAGTGGACAACTAGAGAGTTCCTGCAATATATTTAAGTTATTCTTTCCTCAGTGTTTCCACATGCCACTTCTATGCATCTTTGGCTATACACTGAGACCACATGTTTTCATTTCTGCACCCTATATTTCATCTCTTGGTGAACCTCTATTTATTAACTGACCTGCTATTGTTGACTGTTACTGTTGTCTCTAATTCATTCATTATTATTTTTTTTTAGATAGAGATAGCCCTTTATCCAATCAATGACTTTCCACATGTATCTTAGACTATCTCTTTAGAATGGAGTCCTTGAAATAGGATTACTCAGGCCAAGGGTCCAAGCATGACTAAGGCTCATGATATGTATTGCCAAATTACCCTTCAGAAAGGCTGTATCCATCTAGATCCCCACAAGCCATCTGGGGAAGACCCTCTTTCACTGTAACCTTATGAGCCTTCAGGATCATAATTAAAACACACATGCACAACTTTGCTAATTTGCCAAATGAAAGATGGTATTTCATTAATTACATTTCTTTTGAGTATGGTTTATTGCATAGCTCTGGTCTCTTGCCTGCTAACTTAGCAGGGCTCAATTATCCTATAATAGCAGTTGGATATGTTATATTCATCAGCACAGGATCTTAAGCCAAGCTGTTTTCATCTCTGTGCCTGGAAAGGCCTACTTCTCCTTGGATCTGAGCCAGGCAGTTCTTTAGAGAAAACACAGTTGTTTTAAAAACACTACAAACCATATACTTCATTCAAATTTATAGCAACTGTCAAAATCTCCTCATATAGTCCCAAAATTGGATTGTAACTGTTTGACCTCTCAACTGAATTGCGTGAGAGATACCATCCAGTTTCCCTTTTTAAATCAGAGTCAGATTACCCCAGGATCCAATGTAAACAGAAAAGCAGAGAAAAATAGCAGAAAATGCCATCCACATACACAGATAAACAGCCAACATGCTCATAAGAACGATTTAACTATCACACATCAAAAATTCCTGCTTGGCTTAGAACTTGGATAATGTTGAATTCTTCAGTCCCTGCTGGAGTGCCTGCTGCCTGAGGATTATTCGGCATTACCCTTGGACAGCGTGGATTCGAAGGTCTCTTGCTAAGGGGATGTCCTACACTCAGGCTCTTTCTTGCTTCCATGCTGTATTCTGGGTCACGGGAAGGGAATTACTTGCTCTTTGGAGATTATGAGCCTTAGTTGTAGTAGTGCTTAGATAAAATTGGAAACAGGATGCTTCGTCCTTCTCTCTAACACCAGGGTCAAGTCGTGCATACATTCGACTGTGTTGCACTCTGTCCTGCTCAGGATTTGGCTCGTATTTCCAGTCTGATTGAAATTTCCGAATTCTGCACCTTAGAAGTAAGGAGCTATTTAATAAGAGCTAGGCTCTTTGGAGCTTATTTTTTTGGTGCAGATTGAGAAGTAAGGATAGGGACAGTGATAAAATGCTGCAAAAATAATGTTCATGGATTCCATTATTTGTCAGAATACTGTATGACCGTAACTTGGCACTAAGGAAGGGCTGAACCCTAGGAACTCAGTCGGAATCAGGCTGAGCAAAAGAAAAGGGCGTGAAATTGTCATAACACATGAGAACAGCTCATGGTAGCTTGGAAATCACAATTTAAAGTGAAGTTCTATGAAGGAGTCTCCATTTCTCTCTTTGCTTATCTCTAACCGTGCACATTCAGACCATAGTATTGCTGATGCTGCTGTACAATGAAAATTTAAAATCAGTGAGAGAATAGAAATAGAAGATTGCTTTAGTGTGGAGCAAGGTAGCATATGGCAGCCCTGCATGTATTACGCAACACTGAATTTGTCAAAAGACCAAGTCAGGGTCACCTAGAATGACTGTAACCTGTAACCAATAGTCCATTTTTTAAAAATAGATGGCACATAAAAATGGAAAATAAGGATCCTGTCATTCTTCCCTTTGAATTCACATTAATAAGAAATACTATCCTTACTGAAGGTACCACGTGGGGCTATAAGGGAAAAAAAAATTGTGTAAATTTTTTGTGATTGTGTGTTTTGATTTTCTTTTTTGTATCCAACCTTTAAATATGATGTCTTTGTCCACAACAATTAAGAGTAAGTACCAAGGATCCAGGAAGCTGTCCAGTGTAACATTAGGGAGACTTAGGCACTAGGAGAGGGACAAAATAACCTTTCTATTTGGTAAAATAAGATCCGTACTCTGTCAAACTTTTGATAAGCCAAGTTGATATCAACCTTTCAGAAAGACAGTTGGCAATACTTAAGAACAGCCTTTAAAGTGTTCATACCCTTTGACAAAATCTTAAGGCATCAGTCCTAAATGTGGCAAGTTTTAGCTCATAAATATGTTCACTGATTTGCATGGAAATAATTGCACTATTATTGGTCATTTAGGATAAGTAAACCATGAATACTATTAATAATATGGAAAGATCTGTAATATACCTATGGTGGTATAGCTGTGTAAAAATGGGAAAATCCATGCTTAGACAATGAACACAGGAATGAGATTTTTTATTTTTTAGTCATAAGTATGAAGACTTAGGCAACTATTCCTAACAGATTCTGGAGATTGTTGTAATTAATGTGATATTTTACTGCTTGTTACATATGAGGATAGTAAGTCATAAAGGCGGCAAATTGCTTGACCTGGATTATATTCTAATAGCAACATTTGTTATTGCTCCTCTACCTTTTTTGATATTCCCCTGTCAAGATCTGTTTGAAGAGCATATAAAGTGCTTTTTGGAATTTCAGAAGAATACTGTGACTTACCATATCCCTGAATTCAAAAAGATGGCAGTGTTATGATACTGAACCAAAAAGAGTCAACACCGAGAATCATACCATCCAGAGACCCAAAGTGAATGGGGATTCAACTTGTGACATCTCTGAGTTCTATTCACTTGTATGTAGGTTGGATTTATGACATAGTCTTCTATCAATGTGTTCTGTGTCTTGATATCCAGAATTTAAGTGACCACATGCTTGAAGGTGTATAAATTTGGAAAAAAAAAAAAAAAAAAAAAAAAAAAAGGACCTGAATGAAAACCTATAAAGGAAAATAAATAGACAGTAGAATAGGAAAGTACAAATAATTAAAAACTAGAATAAATGGTGTACAAAGTGGAATTGCAAACCATGTAAAAACTCTTCACAACCATGACAGTTTTCTTATAATTAATGCCTAGACAACAGCATTTTAACATATCTCTGTTGTACCACAAAGAACAAACATTAACATTTGAGTGAAGTTTCTAAAATCTTCCCCAAATTTGAAACCTCTGCCAAGTCATATAAAACAAGAAGTTTTGATCTAAGGAAAAAAGAAACTGCAGAAATCATTGAACTAAGATATTTGAGTTCTAAATTTCCTCCTTGCTTCCTTTCTTCTCTTATTAAAAAATATAAACACGATAAGGTTTGCGAAGATAAATGTAGCTCACTTTATTACTTGTCTAGTCACCATGTGGGATGAGATGAGGGTGGTAATAACCTTAGCAAATAATACAACTCCATTTAAAATGGTCTGTACTTAAATCACATTGCATTAAATGAGGACCTGGAAAATGATGATTTTAGTCTTAAATCTCTAGAGATATATACTAGGCTTTTTCTCTTTTCTAAGTGCACACACACAAAAAAAAATTGCTGAAAACTTGAAATTCTGTATCAAGTTAATTATTTGCCAAATCATATCTTAATGAGTAGATGGTGTAATTACAAGAGTTTGAAAGTCACAGAAAGAAATCTGTAAAGTAGACTAATCACATTCATCTGACAAATGATTCAGGATGGGGGAATGTTTGACTCTAAATGTAGAATTTAATGATCTGCAAGGTCTTCAAGTCCAAAGAAACTAATGAACTAGCTTGGCTATTATTAGTCTTCATATGCCATGGGTTTTGTCCTATTATGTACGTTTTTTGAGCAATTGTTAGTTAACTCACTACTTTCTGAGATTAAAGTTAGAAAAACTGCAGCTAACTAGTACCCCAAAGTCCTACAATTGAATTTGAAAGGGCAATAAAACTATGTCAAACAAATAAACCTGCCTCCTGAATTAAAGGAACAGATCAAAACCTCAGCTGCTTATAGAACGTGCATGCCCTCAAGATGCTCCCAGCTCAATCTCAACATGGACATCTCCATGCACTGAGAACCAGATCTTCATGTTGGAAGATCAGCCATTAAGGAAAATAACTCTTCAACACACTGTACTTTGAAAGGAACACGGACTTAACAACAGAAAGACAAGATAGAATTTATGGTGAAACTGAAGTATAATTAGGCAGTTGGATTAACCATCTCTTTCCTTTCTCTCTCTTCTTCTCTTCCAACACTCGATCACTTTCTATCAGACATTTTTATCATTGGAGAACAGGAAGTAGGGATAGACTCAGTACTTTTACTGGCATGGGCCCTCAAATTTGGCCTGAATGTGTTCCTCATTAGATATCAGAGTCTCCTCCTCACCATATGCCGATGTTTTTGTTTTCTAGATTATTCAGGACAGAATATTCAAGCACATATCACGCAACAGTTTAATATGGAACAAACATCCTGGGGGATTGTTCGTCCTACCACAGTATTCATCTTATCTGGGAGATTTCCCTTACTACTATGCTAATTTAGGTAAGTGAATGCCTTCCCCGGAGCTATTCTGGTTTACCCTCCAAATGCTGTCTGGAACTCAAGTCCCTCAATTTTTTTATTCCATCGCAATGCCTTTGTAACACCCTGTGTTGGAGACTGCTTTCTAGAGCCCTGTCCTAAATGGTTTATCAAGGTCATGAATTATAAATCCAGCAGAGCCTTGCAAAGTGCTCATTCCTGATCTGAGCCACGGTTCTTTACGTTTAGTAGAGTCATTGCTTTTTAAGAAGAAGGCTCCCAAGTTACAGATCATTCTGAACACGGCAATCTAAGTAATCTAAGTGAAAGTTCTCAGTCGTGTCCTACTCTTTTGCGACCCCATGGACTGTAGCCTGCCAGGCTCCTCTGTCCATGGAATTCTCCAGACTAGAATACTGGAGTGTTTTGCCATTCCTTTCTGCAGGGGAATCTTCCCAACCCAAGGATCAAAGCCGGGTCTCCTGCACTGCAGGTGGACTTTTTACTGTCTGAGCACCAGGGAAGCCCCAACATGACAATGAGTTTGCTATAATTTTGAGTCTTATCATGTATAAAATGAATCTAAGATAGCTCCTCCTAAATTTTTTTTTCTCCACGATCCTAACTTCTCTGTCTCAGATCAAAGAAAAACTAAAGTAATAAAGGGAGAAGGAAAAGATTTAAGAATATAGGACAGAGGACAAACTTATGCACTCCATTCTGCATTTATTACGCTCCTCTTCTGTGCCGTGTTAATGCAGTGCTAGGTGGTAGGAATAAAAAGTCAAAGAATATATAAGCTCTGCTCTCAAGCAGCTTTTCTGCTCAATCGTGTCCTGCTCTTTGCAAACACATGGACTGTAGCCCACCAAGGTCATCTGTCTATGGAAGTTTTCAGTCAAGAATGTTGGAGTGGCTTGCCATTTCCTTCTCCAGGCAACTTATAGGCTGGTCATAATGAGGAAAAGGAAACCGGCAGAGAGATGAAGCTTTACAAAACGCTACCGTTATCGCCATAGACATGCATTGGGCTGGCCAAAAAGTTCATTTGGGTTTTGCTGCACCATCTTATGGAAAAACCTGAACAACCTTTTTGGCTGCCTCAGTATTTGGGGCCCCATTTGCTCTAATGTTGGTAGCATCTTGGACATTTCCCCTCAGTCACAGTTCCGAATTTGAGAAACCTTGGGATAATAAAGCATCCTTCAAGTTGATGTGGCAAGAAGACTCCAGATTTTGTGTGGAGTTAGTCGAGTTAGCACGTTAGAAGTGTGTAAATGTTGCTTCTTAAACCATTACAGGAAAGTCTAAAAGCAGTGACTTGTCCTTACTGTTAGGGGAACCCCCTACATCAATTTATTCTTCTTACTTGGCAAAGCCTTAAATGTGTATTTCACTAGTGGGAAAGCTAGTTTCTTTCCAACGTAAAACTGAAATGCTAGTCAGATGATGTAATTTTCTCTGCAAAAGATCCATATAATTCTTTGAGGTATACATTGTAATTCTTACCTTTATCAGTCACTCTCAAAGCTTAACTTCAGTGTCCTTTCACTCTCTTGTTCATATTTAAACTGCTAAAATGTGAAATTAGTGGGTCCATACTAATGAAGTTTTTTAAAATTTAATTTGTTATTTTTATTATAATTCATGATGAATTTTGGATTTCACATTTATTCTTTTTGTTTTAAATGTTAAACAAGTTTATTGGCAGCACGACCCCTCCTCTCCAAGATAAAAGCTGTTCTATCATCGATAAATACTGCTTATTCTAATAGTCTAATAAGAGCTCTACCATAGTATTAATGTTTGCTAGTCTGCTTTTCTTTTTATTTTTTTTTTAATTGAACAATGATTGCTCTATAATACTGGTTTGATTTCTGCCGTACATCAACTTTAATTAGCTATAGGTGTACATATGTCCCCACTAATGACGTTTTAAGAGGCTTTTAACCTGGCTCCTGTTTCTCAGTGAGTTCTCATGAAAAGACTCATTTGGAGAAGAAGCCATCTCACTGCTTTCTCTTTGGTAGCAGTTGTTATTTTGCGCGTGTATGATACCTTTCCACCTTGGGCTTCAGAGCACATAGTTGGCAGAGGTCTGAACCACATGCTTTTTCTCTCAGCTGTGTTTCCCTGCTACATAAAGAAGAGATTTCTTATGAGTAGAGCAGCTTCCACCCCAAAATAATGATGACGGTGACATTGATGGTGATGATGGTGGTGAACTCATGCTGAGCACTTGGTGTTTGTAGGTCCTGTTCTAAATGCTCTGTATAATACATTAAAAAAAAAAAAAATGCTCTGTATGCATTAACTCATTTAAATTCGTTCTCATAACAACCCTGTAACTTTGTTGCTGTTGCCATCAGTCCCATTCACTGCTGTGGAAACACAGAGGGTTAAGTAATGATCCTACCACCACTCAGTGATGGAACTGGGCTTCAGACCTAGACACTTGGGCTCTGGATGTTGGCCTTTTAACCTTGACCACTTGCTGGTTATTATCTGAAATAGTAGCGATTAGGCAAAAACCCTTCAAAATGGCAACATAGGAGAAAATATTTGCAAAGCCAGCAACCAACAAGAGATTAATCTCCAAAATATACAAACAGCTCATGCAACTCAATATCAAAGAAACAAACAATCAAATCAAAAAGTGGGCAAGTGGTCTAAATAATCATTTCTCCAAAGAAGACATACAGGTAAAACACATGAAAAGATGCTCACCACCACCAGTTATTAGAGAAATGCAGATCAAAACTACAATGAGGTATCACCTCACACCAGTCAGAATGGACATCATCTAAAAAAATCTGCAAGCAGTAAATGCTAGAGAGGGTATGGAGAAAAGGGTATCCTCTTACCCTGTTGGTGGGAGTGTAAACTGGTGCAGCCACTATGGTGAACAGTATGCAGGTCCCTTAAAAAATAAAAAATAGAGCTACCATTGTGACCCAGCAATCTTACTCCTGGGCATATATCTGGAGAAAACCATAATTCAAAAAGATACATGCACCCCAGCATTCATGGCAGCACTATTTACAATAGCCAAGACATGGAAGCAGCCTAAATGCCCTTTAACTACATCACTAAGAATAAGATATATGCAAATACCCTGGAAGAGAGAGCACATTTACTAAAATCCAGCCTAGGATGTAAGTAACTAGAGTTATACCCTTTCTTGAGTAAAGAGTAGTGAGTACTGTTATGTGTGTGTGTATAATTAGACTCTGGGTGCCTAAAAAGCAGAAGGGAGATCAAAGATGTATCCCCGAGGGAGGAAGGAAAAGGCCATCAAAGGAAAAATGTGGAAATGGGCCTTGAACTGTAAATTATCCAGGTCTCTAAACTCAGGCAGCAGTTCACTAGCAGCTTTTCACCTTGTTTTTGTTCTGTCAGACATAAGAGGCAGAGGAGAAATATGCTAGAAGGGAACATTAGCTCTGGGGTGAGGCGATGGAGCAGAGAGGAATAATTTTCAAAGTCTTGTTTCTCAGTGCTTCATTAGGTTGCTCTGCCCTTGCTCTTTCAGGTTTAAAGCCCCCCTCCAAATTCACTGCAGTCATCCACGCGGTGACCCCCCTGGTCTCTCAGTCCCAGCCAGTGTTGAAACTCCTCGTGGCAGCAGCCAAGTCCCAGTACTGTGCCCAGGTGAGTGGGGAGGTAGGGAGGGTTGACCCAGTGCCTTCGCCCTGCCGCTTAGTGGACTGGAGACCCCGCAACTCCTTCCCTGCTACGCACTGGCTCCCAGGGCCTCATCTCACATCCTGCCCTGTTACTCTCCTTTCATTTGTCATGCCTTGTTAGGCACGCCTTTTCATCAGCTTAGAGGTTCTTGAAAGTGAAATCTGGTACAGGTAATGGGTAGGTTACAAAGAGATCTTTGCTCTGGGGTAAAGTGAAATATATATCAACACTTTTTTGTTGTTGTTAAGATTCCACATATACGTAGTACTGTGTGGTATTTGTCTTTCTCTTTCTGACTTTCTTCCTTAGTATGATAATCTCTAGGTTCATTCATGTTGCTGCAAGTGGCATTATTTCGTTTTTGTTTTTTTTTTAATTTCCTGGCCATGCTCCATGGCATGTGGGATCTTAGTTCCCTGACCAGGGATCAAACCCATGCCCCCTGCAGTGGAAGTGAGGAGTCTTAACCACTGGACCACCAGGGAAGTCCCCCAACACACTCTTTAAAGAATATATACACACATTATTTCATCTTTAAGTGTCAAAGTGAAAAACAAACTTCAGAAAGGCCCCTGAAAGGACCCAGAAGACTAAGCTTCAACAGCAGAAACTGACTCGTTGGCGGTCGTCAGGAGGCGTCAACTTTTCTTTCACAGCCGCCGTGACTAATTATAAAATTGGGAGCAAAAGATGATATCTATGGTAACAGTGTTTTCCAAATTAGCATTGCTCTCTACTCTTAACAGTGGTTTTTCTGAATTGTAAATTACACAAGAAGGTTTACATATGAGAAGAGAATGGAGTCACATTGAAGTCTGCATGTGGGGGCTAAACACATTTATTGGCAATAATAAGGTCACAGGAAATAAGCTGCCATCCTGGAGAATCCAAAACATGAGCTCACGCCAGTCGGATCTTGAATTTTCTTCCTTCTCCCACATTGCCTGCTGTAGTGCAAGTTCATAGCAGATGTTCAGTGTGCATTTTTCTTTAGTTTGATCAAGGCTGTTATCTTCCTCGTCATCATAAGACACCAGAATTTAGAAAAACACTTGTTTAAGAGCCAACAACCCTGGCATGCCTTCTTTCCTCCCCAGCCTTCTCCTACCCACTTGACATAGGTTTTATTAGGTTACCCTTCTTGTCCCCTTTCTCTGGTTGTTAGAGTAATGGGGTTCTGGGGGTTGTGTGGGAGTAGACTCACTTAAAAAAAATTTTTTTTTGGAGTATAGTTGTTTTACAGTGTTATGTTAGTTTCAGGTGTACAGGGTGGAGTGGACTCACTTTAAATACAGTTTTGAGGTCTGCCTCTCTGCCTTGCTTAGAACACTATCTTCTCTCTCTCTCTCTGTGTCTTAAAGAAGAAATGTTGGGTTGGAAGCCTATGTAAATCCAGCCTTACCAAGCCATCTGATGACCCCTTATCCCTTTCAGATCATAGTTCTATGGAATTGTGACAAGCCCCTTCCAGCCAAACACCGCTGGCCTGCCACTTCCGTGCCTGTCATTGTCATTGAAGGAGAAAGCAAGGTAGGACCCTAGGGGACTTCACTGTGGAATCAGCATGGAATCTTCATTTCTGCAATGGGGCACCTGGGTGTTGGCCTTTGCCATCTTCCTCCTGCCCCTGGGAGGTGCTGGCCCTGGACTACTTTTCCAAAACTATACCTGTCTCTGACTGTCCTCCACTTTGGCAGCCATGGGCTTGCCCTTTTTTTTGTTGTTGAGGTATAGATGATTTACAATTGTGTTCCTTCTGCTGTATGGCAAAGTGAGTCACTTATACATATAAGCACTCTTTTTTAGATCTTTTTCCCATGTAGGTCATTATAGAGTGTTAAATAGTATTCCCTGTGCTATACATAGGTCCTTATTAGTTATCTATTTTTTAAATTTATTTTTAATTGGAGGATAATTGCTTTACAATGTTGTATTGGTTTCTGCCATACAACATGAATCAGCTGTAAGAATACACATATCCCCTCTCTGTTGAGCCTCCCTCCCATCCCTCTAGGTCATCACAGAGCACCAAGTTTATTAAAGTATAGTTGATTTGGGCTTCTCTGGTGGCTCCGTTGGTAAAGAATTTGCCTGCAATGCAGGAGACCTCAGTTCGATCACTGAGTTGGGAAGATCCCCTGGAGGAGGACATGGCAACCCACTCCAGTATTCTTGCCTGGGGAATCCCATGGACAGAGGAGCCTAGCGGGCTGCAGTCCATGGGGTCACAGAGAGTCAGACACAACTGAGTGACTAAGCACAGCACACATAGTTGATTTACACTGTTGTGTAATTTCTCTTGTACAGCAAGATGACTCAGTTACACATACACACACACACACACACACACATATTCTTTTTCATATTTTCCATTATGGTTTATCACAGGATATTGAGTATAGTTCCCAGTATTGGGCAGTAGGACCTTGCTGCTTATCCACCCTATTTATCCTGTTTATCATAGCTTGCATCTGCTCATGCCAAAGCCTTCCACCTTTCCTCCCCCACGATCCCGTGATCTCTGGGCGTCTACAAGTCTGTTCTGTATATCTTCATCTGTTTCTGTTAGGTAGATAAGTTCATTTGCATTGTATTTTAGACTCCACAAATAAGTGATATCATATGGTATTTATCTTCTCTTTCTGACTGACTTTGCTTAGTATGATATTCTCTAGGTTCATCAGTGTTGCTGCAAATACCATTCTTTCATTCATTTTAATGGCTGAGTAATAGTCCATTGTGTATATGCGCCACGTCTTCTTTATCCACTCATCTGTGATAGACATTTAGATTGCGTCCATGTCTTGGATGTTCTGAATAGTGCTACTATGAACATAGGTGTGCATATATTTTTTTTAATTATAGTTTCGCCTGGGTATATGCCTAGAAGTGGAATTGCTGGACCATATGGCAACCCCCTTTTTAGTTTTTTGAGGAACCATCATACTGTTTTCCATTGTGACAGCCATAGGCTTTTGAGTCCGGGAATTCTGGGTCTTAATACTAACTCTTTAGGAGATATGTGACCCTGTCTGTACTTTCGTTCTCTGAGTCTCAGTTTCCTCATCCACAAAGTGGAAATAATAATACATACCACATGGATAGCTATTAGGAGTAAATGAATTCAGGACCTGGCAAAAGTAATCTTTCTGGAAATGATGAGGATGAAGAAGAATTGGTGGTGGTGATGATGCATGAAGTGATTAATGCATTGCTTAGCTGATTAATCGGAATTAGTTGTATCAATGAAAGTAGTGGTTCTTCCTCACATCTATCTTGAAAGACATTTCCACCTTATGTTTGCTTTGAGGTCCCCATCAGAGACTCTCAGGAGGGCTGGATGTGTGGCTGGCCCCCTGCTTCCATTCTCCAGCTCATTTTGCCTAGAACAGAATGATCTTCATAGTCATCTCATAGCCCTTAAGGGACTCCTTTTGCTAATGTTTTCAATTAACATCAGAGACTGTATGTAATCTGGCCTTTGCTGGCCCTCCCAGTCCCCTCTCTCATTGCTTTTCCTTTACAGACTTGATCATTCACAGTTTACTGCACTGTGTCCCTTCCCACCTCTAGTGGTAGTCTTTCCCATTTGCTGTAGGTCTTGACCATCCCTCTCTCAACTCTTCATCTGTGTTATCGAAATTTCTGTATATTTAAGCCCACGCTGCCTCCTCTTTGAAATGTCTTGTTTGTGGCAGCCAGGGATGAGTTCTCTTTTCTCAAGCTCTGCTTTCCAGTAGCTCTTATCCACTGTGAAGAATCACCAAGTCATGTCCAACTCTTTGCTACCCCATGGACTCAGCACACCGGGCTTCCCTGTCCTTCACCATCTCCCAGAGTTTGCCCAAGTTCACGTCCATTGAATCAGTGCTGCCATCCTACCATCTCATCCTCTATCTCCCACTTCTCCTTCTGAAGAGATTCAGTCCAGTTCAGTTCAGTTCAATTGCTCAGTTGTGTCCGACTCTTTGCAACCCCATGAACTGCAGCACGCCAGGCCTCCCTGTCCATCACCAACTGCTGGAGTCTACCCAAACCCATGTCCATTGAGTCGGTGATGCCATCTAACCATCTCTCCTCCGTCGTCCCCTTCTCCTCCTGCCCTCAATCTTTCCCAGCATCAGGGTCTTTTCAAATGGGTCAGCTCTTTGCATCAGATGGCGATTGTCTCTATTAAATGACACTGACTGTAAGAGATTTTCCCTGTTGGTTCCCAAAGACTTAGGTTGTGAGAGATTGTCTTATGCTAAGTAAACTATCCTTGAGCCATAATGAGAATTATCAGTGTATTACGTTGCACCATTTGAAATCATCTTTTGAGCTGCCACAGTGACCATTTTATGTAGTTCAGCAGGATGCAGGGAGAACTGTAACGGTCATGTGGACAAGATGGTCCATGCATTGTCTGTTCAGTCCCCGTGTAGGCTGCCTACTGTATGCTGGACACTGTGCAACAAGTGGGAACACAGTGAGAAAGGTGACAGTCACACCCTTCCAAGGGCTGGAGTCAAGCAATGTGGTTATCAGAGAGCTGCTTGATAAGCATTAAATGAGGAAGTGAAAGTGAGTGAAGTCACTCTTGTGACCCCATGGACTGTAGCCTACCAGGCTCCTCTGTCCATGGGATTTTCCAGGCAATAATATGGGAGTGGATTGCCATTTCCTTCTCCAGGGGATCTTCCTGACCCAGGGATTGAACCTGAGTTTCCTGCATTGTAGACAGTGGCTTTACTGTCTGAGCCACCAGAGGAGTCCTAAATGAGGAAAGGGAGGGATTAATCACATGCCTCTTGGCATCAGTTTTACTTACCCTTCTGAATCATTTCACCCATAGGTGTGGTTTCACACAGGGTCTGGCACACAAAAGTTTCCTGCCTGCAACCCCAGTTCCAATGCCTGAGGCCCTGCACAGTGCTCACATGGATGCTTTTCACTTTGAACTTGGGAATTTTTTGTGGTTTGTTTTTGTGTTTCCATAGGTAACTAGAACTCCTTCTGGTAGATAGGTCTTTCTTCGACTATGTCAGGATATTCAAACAAGATCCATTCTGTGTGATGGACTGTGAGCCATTCTGACTCCTATGGTTAATTAGTATACATTTTTATGCTCAGACTCATTGATTGATTTTATATTTTCACTCCCAGCTAGTAGCCCCAGTTTCTTTATTTTTAGTTCAGTTCAGTTCAGTTACTCAGTCCTGTCCGACTCTTTGCTACCCGACGAACCGCAGCACACCAGGCCTCCCTGTCCATCACCAACTCCCAGAGTTTGCCCAAACTCATGCCCATTGAGTTGGTAATGCCATCCAACCATCTCATTCTCTGTTGTCCCCTTCTCCTTCTGCCCTCAATCTTTCTGAGCATCAGGGTCTTTTCAAATGAGTCAGCTCTTCTCATCTGGTGGCCAAAGTATTGGAGTTTCAGCTTCAACATCAGTCTTTCCAGTGAACACCCAGGACTGATCTCTTTTAGGATGGACTGGTTGGATCTCCTTGCAGTCCAAGAGACTCTCAAGAGTCTTCGCCAACACCACAGTTCAAAAGTATCAATTCTTCCGCGCTCAGCTTTCTTCATAGTCCAACTCTCACATCCATACATGACTACTGGAAAAACCATAGCCTTGACTAGATGAACCTTTGTTAACAAAGTAATGTCTCTGCTTTTTAATATGCTGTCTAGGTTGGTCATAACTTTCCTTCTAAGGAGTAAGCGTCTTTTAATTTCATGGCTGCAGTCACCATCTGCAGTGATTTTGGAGCCCCCATAATTAAAGACAGCCACTGTTTCCACTGTTTCCTCATCTATTTCCCATGAAGTATTAGGACCGGATGCCATGATTTTAGTTTTCTGAATATCGACTTTTAAGCCAACTTTTTCACTCTCCTCTTTCACTTTCATCAAGAGGCTTTTTAGTTCCTCTTCAGTTTCTGCCATAAGGGTGGTATCATCTGCATATCTGAGGTTATTGGTATTTCTCCCGGCAATCTTGATTCTAGCTTGTGCTCCTTCCAGCCCAGCATTTCTCATGATGTACTCTGCATATAAGTTAAATAAGCAGGGTGACAATATACAGCCTTGATGTACTCCTTTTCCTATTTGGAACCA
The DNA here is from genome assembly GCA_006408695.1 of Aepyceros melampus. NCBI lineage: Eukaryota > Metazoa > Chordata > Mammalia > Artiodactyla > Bovidae > Aepyceros > Aepyceros melampus. The sequence goes on along the minus strand of SJXQ01004959.1, from coordinate 19,273 downwards.
GTCTGTTCTTCCATGTCCAGTTCTAACTGTTGCTTCCTGACCTGCATACAAGTTTCTCAAGAGGCAGGTCAGGTGGTCTGGTATTCCCATCACTTGAAGAATTTCCCACAGTTGATTGTGATCCACACAGTCAAAGGCTTTGGCATAGTCAATAAAGCAGAAATAGATGTTTTTCTGGAACTTTCTTTCTTAATGGCTGCAGTCACCATCTGCAGTGATTTTGGAGCCCCCATAATTAAAGACAGCCACTGTTTCCACTGTTTCCTCATCTATTTCCCATGAAGTATTAGGACCGGATGCCATGATTTTAGTTTTCTGAATATCGACTTTTAAGCCAACTTTTTCACTCTCCTCTTTCACTTTCATCAAGAGGCTTTTTAGTTCCTCTTCAGTTTCTGCCATAAGGGTGGTATCATCTGCATATCTGAGGTTATTGGTATTTCTCCCGGCAATCTTGATTCTAGCTTGTGCTCCTTCCAGCCCAGCATTTCTCATGATGTACTCTGCATATAAGTTAAATAAGCAGGGTGACAATATACAGCCTTGATGTACTCCTTTTCCTATTTGGAACCAGTCTGTTCTTCCATGTCCAGTTCTAACTGTTGCTTCCTGACCTGCATACAAGTTTCTCAAGAGGCAGGTCAGGTGGTCTGGTATTCCCATCACTTGAAGAATTTCCCACAGTTGATTGTGATCCACACAGTCAAAGGCTTTGGCATAGTCAATAAAGCAGAAATAGATGTTTTTCTGGAACTTTCTTTCTTTTTCAGTGAGCCAGCAGATGTTGGCAATTTGATCTCTGATTCCTCTGCCTTTTTTAAAACCAGCTTGAACATCTGGAAGTTCACAGTTCATATATTGCTGAAGCCTGGCTTGGGAATTTTGAGCATTACTTTACTAGCGTGTGAGATGAGTGCAATTGTGCAGTAGTTTGAGCATTCTTTGGCATGGCCTTTCTTTGGGATTGGAATGAAAACTGACCTTTTCCAGTCCTGTGGCCACTGCTAAGTTTTCCAGATTTGCTGGCATATTGAGTGCAGCACTTCCACAGCATCATCTTTTAGGATTTGAGATAGCTCAACTGGAATTCTATCACCTGCGCTAGCTTTGTTCCTAGTGATGCTTCCTAAGGTCCACTTGACTTCACATTCCAGGATACCTGGTCTAGGTAAGTGATCACACCTTCATGATTATCTGGGTTGTGAAGATGTTTTTTGTACAGTTCTTCTGTGTATTCTTGCCACCTCTTCTTAATATCTTCTGCTTCTGTTAGGTCCAGACCATTTCTGTCCATTATCGAGCCCATCTTTGCATGAAATGTTCCCTTGGTATCTCTGATTTTCTTGAAGAGATCTCTAGTTTTTCCCATTCCATTGTTTTCCTCTATTTGATGATGATAATAACAGTACCTTTCCTGTAAGGTTCATCAGATGTGTCTTATAAAATACCTCCCATTCTCCCAGCCATATTTCTGTCTGGACTGCTGGCTATTTGTTGAGTCCTAGTCTTGACAGAGGAGGCTGATGGGCTCCACACAGTCCAGAGGGTCGTAAAGAGTCAGACATGACCGGGCAACTAACATTTCATTTTGCAGCCTTGACTTTGGCCAGTGACTCCAGTAGGTCCTGGGGTTCCTTTCCCCTCACTGTCACTGCCCTGGGACTGTGCATGCGTGTGTGTGTGTGCATGCTAAGTCACTTCAGTCATGTCCAACTCTGTGTGACCCTATAGACTGTAGTATGCCAGGCTTCTCTGTTCATGGGATTCTCCAGGTGAGAATACTGGAGTGGGTAGCCATGCCGTTCACCCAGGGATTGAACCTGTGTCTCCTGCAGATCCTACATTGCAGGTGGATTCTTTACCACTGAGCTACTAGGAAGCCCCGCCCTGGGACTGTACACCCAATAAAGCATTTGCCCTCAAGCTTTCCTTTAGCTTCGTATTCTAGGGCACCTGGGCTAAGACTTGGGCTTATTTTAAAGAAGAAATATGATACTGTATTATAGGTGCTCAGCCCTGTAATATACTCGGCATTCGATAAACGTCAGCTCCTTTTCTAAGGGGATGTTGTAAATTGATGATTTGCCTTATGGGCTCTGGGGTCAGACTTCCCTTTTTGTGACCTCAGTCACATTATTTAACTCTCTGTGCCTCAACCCTCCCCTTCAGTAAATGGAAGAAATCCTAACATCTAACTGGTTTGATAGATAGTATCAATCACATAGTTTGATACTATACATATGAATGTACTGACAAAGTTGGGTATATGTGGTAGGTGCTTGATAAATGTCAGTAATTCTTGTGCTTTGTATAATTACTTACAAACATTTCTTAGCTTCCCCACTGGACAGGGAACTTTTTTTTAATATGTATTTATTTGTTTAGCTGCATCAGGTCTTAGTTGGGGCATGTGGGATCTTTCGCTGCAGTGTACAGGCTTCTCTCTAGTTGTGGCACGTGGGTTGGGTAGTTGGGGCACACAGGCTTAGTTGCCCCACGGCATGTGGGATCTTGGTTTCCCAACCAGGGATCCAACCTGCGTCCCCTGCATTGGCAGGCAAGTTCTTAACCACTGAACCACCTGGGAAGTCCTGACAGGGAACTTCTTGAGCCTTTGTCATTTCCTAGTCATGTTGGTTCATTCTAGAAGGGCTTGCACTCTTAAAGTAGCTAAATATTTCTTAAACAAGTTAACAAGGGAAACCCAGCTTACTCTGGATTGATTTTGTAAGTACACGCTCCTTTCATGCTAATTCGTGGAGCTTTTGGAACTCCAGGTATTTGAGAAAGAGCCTCTAGTTTCTACGCTAGAATTTGGAAGTGGCTGGCTTATGGGCGCTTAACCTTAGTTAATGAAGCAGGTTCAGAAAAAAGAAATGGATTCTTTGAAACCCAGTGGCTGGGCCCATAACAGGGGAAGGAGTCATACATCCTCCTCATTCCCCATTTTAAATTTCCACGTCTAGCCTTGAGTTTGAAATTGATGTGTTGGCTGCTTTGGCTGGGAAATTCTGTTTTGAATTTATAGGCCTTGTCTTTGCAGCTCTTCCCCTGTAGGCTTAACAAGGGAAAGGTCAGGGCATCGCTGAGCTGGCAACTAATGGCTTCTGAGTTAGTCAATGGACAAGGAAACAGTGTCAGGAGAATTGCTTCGGGCTGAGATTTCTGAGCCCTGTGCATAGGGGATTGCTGATTGCTTTTGTATTTTATTTTATTTTGAAAGCCTGAAGGGAGGGGGGAAACAAACACACACTTGACCCAGCTGACAGATGTGTGGGAGCAGAGCCTGGAGCCATTTATGCTGTAGATATGTCCCTTGAGCTCCTAGAGGTGGGTTCTGGTGGACATTTTCCATCCTTTAATGTCCTAAGCCCGCCAGTAGCGTCACAGACTTATAAACTGACCCTGAGACGAGGCTTGTGGATGAGCTGACTTCCGAATGTAAACATAGCTTGGGCTTCTTTGGGAGGGGCGGGTGGGTGAAGGCAATCTCAGATTTGTGGAGCGCTCACCCTTGGCAGCCAGACTCAGTGCCCCCTTTTCCTTCGCCTCCAGCCCCTAACTGCTTCCTTCCCTGGCCTTCATGCCTTGAAAGTTGATGGCAAGTGTCTTCTTTCTCTGTCTCCAAATATGAACCAGGAGAGGATGACATAACAGTTAATAAGCCTTTCAGAGGAGGATGGTGAATGTGAGATCACCACGTGTGGTCCGTGTTCACTGCTGAGGTCCTTTCAACCCAAGACAGGTAGAGTGTAGCGACTGAAGTGTGCTACAGGAGGTCCCCAGCCCCCAGGATCTAATCCCAGATGATCTGAGGTGGAGCTGATGTAATCATAATAGTAAATGGAACTGTGCTTGAATCATCCCAGAATCATCCCCACTACCACCACCACCAACCACCCAGTGGCTTGTGGAAAAGCTATCTTCCGTGAGAGTTGGTGATGACAGGGAGGCCTGGCGTGCTGCGATTCATGGGGTCGCAAAGAGTCGGACACAATTGAGCGACTGAACTGAACTGATGAAATGTCCCGGGTGCCAGAAATGTTGGGGACCGCTACCTAGGATTGCGATGGCTGGATAGAATGTTGTGAGCAAGACACACCTTTCTGTACCTTAGTTTTCTTATGTATACAATGGGGTTGTTATAAAGATGAAATAAGAAGAACTTGGAACATTCCTCGACACGTAGTAAATGTTTTAAAAATGCTGGTTTTTATTATATCATCATGCTCATTAGTTATTCAGTGGAAACCTTAGCACAGACGCATAAGCTGTAATTGTCGTAGGGTAGTCTCTTTGGTCTCAATCTTCCAACTGATCTCCCAGATTTCACCACACACACAGGCACACACATACACAGGTAGAAACACACATACACTCACCTCACCATGCCTTATCCTGGAGCTCGCCAAATCTTATTCATATACCAGCTTTACAGTTTTCCTTAATACATGGACAACATGTTTTATTGTTTATTTAATATTTTTCTTTAAATCCGCTTACTTTTCAATTTAATGAAATTATCTTTAACTAACTCTACTACTACTCCTTATTGCTGTAGCTATTAATATATATGTGTACATATTTTTGCTTCTCTGAGCTAAAACGAAGACTAGAAAATTTTAAAAATGTGTTTCTGCACTTCCTAAAATGACCTGGCAGCCATCAAGTGGTGTGTGTCCCATGCTTGAAATCACTGCTCCCCCCATCCGCTCTTTGCTGGCCTCAGAGCACTGGCTCTCCACTCTCTGCCTTTGCCTCTGCTGAGGCCTCATTTCTATTTACACTCGGTGGATTCCTGGCTATCAGGGTCACTTCTCCAAGGTCTTCGTTGCTTTTCCAAGCAGCTGGTTACTGCATCTTCTGATTTCCTGGGATTTCTCATAGCAGGCCAAGACTGATGATCCGCATCTTGGTCTTGGTCATCTTGGTCTCCCTGCAGACTGTAAACTCCTCCAAGACAGAGGTGTATCTTACTTGCCTCTGGCCTCCCTTTGACTGGCAAGGTGTCTATACACAGTAGGTGCCCAGTAATGGTGGAACCAGTGAATCTGCACTGATGGGAAATAGAAGCCTTTTATGTTGAGGGGTGACATGGTGGTTGAGCATCCTTTCTGAAGGTGAGGATGTGGGGGAAATTCTCCCCAAAACAAGACTCTCCATTTACACCTCTTTTCCTGATTCCTTCCCTGCTGCCTGCCCCGCCCCTCCCCCTACCTCCACCTCCCAGGTGATGAGCAGCCGTTTCCTGCCCTATGACAACATCATCACAGACGCTGTGCTCAGCCTTGACGAGGACACCGTGCTTTCAACCACGGAGGTAAGCAGCCTCTTAGGAGGTGTGGCCGGCCCTACAGGCAGTCACCTCAAACTCCAGGGTGCCAGCACCTCCTCTGCCCTTGCCTTGGCCAAGCCCAAAACATTTTTCAGAACTTCCTGCAGAGTGGGTTTGAATCAACCCCGATGACGGCCTTTTCTCCTTGTTTCCTCTGGCTGTGCCTCACCTCACCCTCCTGTCTGCCCTCCTGTTTTTGGATTTGTTTTTAAACAGCGCAGTTGTGGGCAGGTGTGCAGAGGGACCCAGAGGAGGCGGGCGGGGGCACCTGTTTGGTATTTTCTTGAAACCACAGGATCCAGAGCCCCCATCTTTCGCGATCCTCCTACTGCCACGCAGGTGTGTGTGGCCTCTGTTGGAGAACATATTTCTGGGTTCTAAAGGCAGCTTTTCTGGCTTGTTTGGAAATGCGCATTTTTTTTTACCCACGCGAGAGCAAACAGTTTCACTTGAAGGCTGAGACGGAGATCCCTGCCTTTTCAGATGTTCACGTATTTGTGCCAAAAATAAGATTGCACAGAGCCACGTGTGAGGGGGAGAGAGAGAAGGTGAAAGATAGATGTGATAGAAAACCAGTTTTTACAACTCGAATGAGTATTGATCTCTGAAGCCTCACTTAAAACCGAAGAGCGGACCAAAGACATTTACACAAAGTGTAGCAGGTCGGAAATACATCATTCAGGGTAGGTAGCTGCTAAAAAGCATGGAGACGTAGCTACTCAACCCCTTCCCCTTCTTTTATTCCTTTTTATTCATAGGAGTAATTTTGTTCATATATTATCTTCTTAATGTAAACATCAACAGTTACAGCAGACATTTTCCTGGGCGCCAGTCTGATTCTAACGGCCTGCTGCCCCCATACCCAAGACTCATGTTAACCTGGGCTGTTGGTTTCTGCTGCTCTTCAAATTCCATGGATGTTTCCCAGTTTCCATCCCATGGAGTTGAGCAGATGTTCTGTGGAAGGGCAACCAAAATCAGCCCCCGGGACTCATGCCATGGGTCAGATCCTTTCTATGCAGCGCAAGCCCTGTAAATACTTGGTGAATGAATTGGGGAGATGCGTGCTTCAAGGATTAAAGTGTGAACACACAGCCAACACACAGCCAACTGTGTCACGTGTGAGGCTGCAGGAGAAAGATGAGGCGGGGTGGGCGGCGGGGAGAGTAGGGGGAAAAGATGCTTCACGTTCAAAGGGAATGACAGCGATGGAATGCAGGGAACGGGACACTCCAGCTTGCATTTTTCTGCTGCTTCCTGCAAAGGAAGCTGGCACCCCCGGTGCACATTCATTCAACAAGTATTTATGGAGGGCTGGCTTTGTTCTGGTCCCTGTGCCAGGTACTTTGATTACACAGATCCTGCCTAGAGCCAGCAGAGTCCTGGCAGCAAACAGAATTCAAATCAAGTGATTCAAATGAAGGGACAGAGGATGACTATGGAGTGGGGTTAAAGGATCCCATAGGAGCTGATGGAGAGGCAGCTGGAGAGTGGTGAGGGCAGGAAATAGCTCCCACTTCTATGCCTGAAGGAGTGAAAGAAGGGAATAGTGTTTCCAGAGTCCCTGAGAACGACTTCCCTGGTAGCACAGTGGTAAAGAATCCACCTGCCAATGCAGGAGACGTGGGTTCAATCCCTGGGTCAGGAAGATCTTCTGGAGTAAGAAGTGGCTACCACTCCAATATTCTTGCCTGGAAGATCCCATGGACAGGGGAGCCTGGAGGACTAGAGTTCACAGGATTGCAAAAGAGTTGAACATGACTTAGCAACTAAACAAAAACAATAGCAGTCCCTGAACGGAGGAATGGAGAAGAAGAGGCTGTCATCCTGTAAGAACTATGACCGTGGAGGGATGTGGCACCTGCCAGGACTCTGGTACCAAAGCCAGGGCTTGCGGGGAAAGCAGGGGAGAAATAGTGCCCTGCCTCTGTCCCACCTAATTTTCCTGTCAACGACTACCATTGACCTAACCCACGCAGCCAGCAAGGAAGCCCATGCTGTGGAGTCCATAGAGTCCCATTGTCTTAGGCGTAGGGCGTGGCAAGAAGGATGGAGAGTGGATCTTGGCAAGTGGACAGAGGAAAGGTGGCACACTGTCATGGCGGAACAGATAGTCAAGGCCTCGGCACACACCTAAATCGTTACCCCAGGACCAAAGTATCGATTCGCCTCATGTCCTCCCCTGGGCACGAGGCCATAGATCTCACACTAGGATTTGTTTCCCCCTGTCCCATGGTGAAATAACTTCCAGCTGCTGTGATGGATCCACGTGCTAGTTGATATCTTTTCAGAGAACAGTAGTTCCAGCCTCTCAGCGCACGCCAGCAAGAACATGTGTTGTAATGTGGAGCAATGAGAAGTCAGCTTGGCTTGAATACGAGATGTAAATTTAAGAGGCTGGCCCTCTGGTTTACTTTGTGACTGATCAGTAGCACAGTTGTATTGCCCAACATGGTGGAGGACAAAGATTTCTATTTTCTCTTTTAGGTGAATAGATGTTGGTTCATTTTATTTCCTCTCTAAGGATCCTTAGCTTGTTTAAATGCCTCTCTGTGGTATTAAGGATAGATTTTTAAATAGCGTCCTATAAAGGGTATTAGACAGAGTTGGTTTTCTCGTTATTTACATTTATCTGGATTGCTGCACACTCTCAAAAGAAAACAGATGTTGGTTTTTAAGAGAAGAGGCCATAAACTACCTTTGCCTCCTTTGATGTGCTAATGAGCAGCCTGAAAAGAGAACTATCACAGGCACCATAGTTTTATCGGAATTTACTTTTGAGTTGCTTTGAAATGACTTGAAACAGCTTTGAGATAGGAAGGAATTCATGTGATGAAAACACCCCATCGGGTTCTATAGTCGTTGCCAGTGTCTGCGTCTCCCTTTCAAAGGATAATGGAAAACCCCAAAGAGTGCTGACAGTCAGGCTGTTTCTTTGCCAATGGACTGCATAACGCACTGTCCCACTAGTTGGCACCATTAGTCGTGAATGCCAGGGACAATGCTCAGGTTTTCACGACCTGCTTTCTATTTTCTGACAAATACTGGCCACTCACCTGCTGTATTTTAACTTTTAGGTGCCCCTCACCCCACCATACCTCCTTAATGTGTATCCTAACCCCTTGCTGAACCTCCATGGCTTCCCCAGTGATTCAGTGGTAAAAAATCTGCCTGCAGAAGACGCAGAGACACAGGGTCAATCCCTGGGTCGGGAAGATTCCCTGGAGGAGGGCTTGGCAACCCACTCCAGTGTTCTTGCCTGGAGAACCCACGGACAGATGAGCCTGGTAGACTACCAACCATAGATAGGGCTGCAGAGAGTCAGACATGACTGAAGCTACTGAGCATGCACGCACAAGCTGTACTGTTAAGGTGTTCGTACCTTGAGTCAGGGCACTAGACTAAATTCTTCATAAAGTTTTAAATTCATGGCTGTTCACAAAAATTGTGTCTTCTAACTAAGCCCCAAGAATTCAGAGAAAAAAGGACCCTTGCAGATCACTCAGACCAGTGTTTCCTAAACCTAGGATTTCACTGACCTGTTTGCCTAGAATGGTGCTTAAAAACAAACAAACAAAAAGAAGTATAGGCAGTTTAAAGAAGAATATTAGCTAAGTCATTAAATGTATATTATGATGGGAATGTGGCAAAAGAAGCAACAGTGACAGTGAATATGGTGAAAGCTTGGGAAACACTCATCTTGAGGCTTACTCGCTTTTCTTGTGATTGGGGTAAAATTCACAAAGCATAAAATCAACCATCTTCAAGTGGTATTTAGTACCTTCCCAGTGTTATACACTTATTACCTCTACCTCATCCTGAAACATTTTCATTATCCAAAAGGAACACCCCGTGGCCATTAATCTGTCACTCCCTCTCTGCTGGAGCCATCTGTTTTCTGTCTCTGGGGATTTGCTTTCCCTGGACCCTTGATGTAAGTGGAATCACACAATATGGGGCCGTTATATGTGGCTTCTTGCACTCAACATAATGTTTGCAAGGTCCATCCATGTGGTAGCATGCATCAATATTGCATTCCTTTTTAGTGCTGAGTAATATTCCACTGAGTTGATATACCATATTTGGCATATTTATTCATGAGTTGATGGCATTTGGGTTGTTTCCACTTTAGGGCTGTTGTGAACATTTGCTCTGCCCTTTTTTTTTTGGCTGCACCGTGTGGCTTGTGGTGGTATCTTAGTTCTCTGACCAGAGATTGAACCCTCACCCTCAGCAATGAAAGCACAAGAGTCTTAACCACTGGACTGTCAGGGAATTCCCATCTTCTCTGCTTTTAAACCCCTAGGAGGTCAGGAATTGGACTTGCCAGCATCATTCAGCCAGCATCACAATGCCAAGGCTTGAAATATATGTGGAATACATGAAATTTCCGTTTGCTTTACATATAGGGAAAAGGTTGTTGATGGACATGTAACCTGTATAAGAGAAATTGTTTTCCACACTGTAGCAACAGAGCTAAAAGTGAGGCTATGATAACAGTGTACACTGAATCTGAAACCATACGACTTGAGTTCACGTCTTGACTCTGCCACTTACTAACTCAGAAAAATACTTGAACCTCCATATCCTTAGCTTCCCCCCCTCTGTAAACTGGAGACTATAAAATTACCTACTTCTCAGGGTTATCATGAGGATTAAATGAGTTAAAATATGTAAGTACCTGTCTTATTATAAGCATTACACAATTAGCATTTCTGTTACTTTTTTTTTTAACTTTGTTATTGTTTTATTATTCATCAAATAATTGTGGAAAGTCAGAAGTAAGCACACACATTTGAAAACCGACTGTTCATTTGCTAACTACAGATGTTTCTAGCAGGTTCAGAAGTACCTGCTTTGGGTAATTTTGAACACTAGGAAGTCATTTCACTGCATTTCCTTTAAAATAATCTCATGGCTTTATTTGACCTTGTCCCCACTTAATCCTAGTGATTTTTCACTGTGGGTACATTTCTAAATTTCCCTTGCATTGAGCATCTTCTCCTGAGAGGCCTGAATTTCTGCTCTTGATGATACCTGCTCTTATTCCTGTTAGAACTTGTGTGCCTTTTAAACATCTTTTCTCTGGCTTGATTTTAGTCTCTATGGCTTTGCTGCATGCTGGTAATGTTACATGCTATATATTCATATGCTAGATGTATATAGAAAATCTGCTCCTGTTTATAAGACAGATGCGTTTATTCCTCCCACCCATGAATGATCACATGTCCTTTGTGGGGCAGTGGGTGTGGGAGAAGCAACTGATTTTTTTTTTTTAAGCTTGAACAGACTGGATTTCTATAGGACATATCGCCAGTGTTTTGTTTTGGTTTTCTCCTTCTTTCATTTCCACACTAATCTGAAGTTTCTTTAACAGAAAACATTAAAAATGTGCATAATTATGGGGCAAAATGTCAAGCAGTCAGTTTAATTTGCTGATGAATACATGGAATTAATGTTTCCCAACAGTCCCAGGATTTCACATTACGAATTAGCAGGAGGAAGGTAATGTTTTGTTGACATTTGTTAACACTGTTGATTGCTTGTTTGGCTTGTGTTCTGCCTGCAGGTGGATTTTGCCTTCACCGTGTGGCAGAGCTTCCCCGAGAGGATTGTGGGGTACCCCGCACGCAGCCATTTCTGGGACAACTCTAAGGAGCGGTGGGGCTACACGTCCAAGTGGACGAACGACTACTCCATGGTGTTGACGGGAGCTGCTATTTACCACAAGTGAGGAGCCTGAACATCATTTTACACTGTTCTTATATGACTTTCTGGCTGCTGCAAAAGTTGGAACTTGGGCCAAGTCTTGTTAACAACCTTAGCGAAAATTAGTCTGCATCCCTGTTTGAGTTTTGTTGATGTGGTTACCATGTGTCTTTGAAACCAGTAAAACCTCTTGGCTCATTGCATCGTTAGAAGTGATGGTAGATCTGCATCTTCAGCAAGTCTGAGATGTGGAGACATCCTCAGGTGTGTTGACGGACTGAATGTGTAGAAGAACCAACAGAGTAAATACTTTATGGAGCACTGCCCAGCATTGTTCTGGGGCTTCCCTGATGGCTCAGACTGTAAAGAATCCACCTGCAATGTAGGAGATCCCAGGTTTGATCCCTGGGTCAGGAAGATCCCCTGGAAAAGGGCATGGCAACCCACTCCAGTATTCTTGCCTAGAGAATCCCCTGGACAGTGGAGCCTGGCAGGCTATAGTCCATAGAGTTGCGAAGAGTCAGACATGACTGAGCAACTAAGCAAGCGTTGTTGTAGGTGCTTAGGATTTACTACTGAATAAAATAGAAAAAAGACACAGGTCTTGAATCTAGCAAGGGGATACACAGTATACATAATAATTCTATAATATGTTAGGACATAAGTTATATAGCAAAAAGTCAACCAGAGCAGCATAAAGGATGCTGCTGCTGCTAAGTCGCTTCAGTCATGTGTGACTCTGTGTGACCCCATAGACAGCAGCCCACAGGCTCCCCCGTCCCTGGGATTCTCCAGGCAAGAACACTGGAGTGGGTTGCCATTTCCTTCTCCAATGCATGAAAGTGAAAAGTGAAAGTGAAGTTGTCTGACTCTTAGCAACCCCATGGACTGCAACCTACCAGGTTCCTCTGTCCATGGGATTTTCCAGGCAAGAGTACTGGAGTGAGTTGCCATTGCCTTTTCCAGCATAAAGGATGAAGTGGAAAGGGGGCTGGTTGGAGGCTGTTGGGTGATTCTCCTTAAGCGGGTGAGATTTGAGAGGAGACTTGAGAGGAAGAAAGGAAGTTAGGCAGGAAATACCTGTCGGAAGGATGCTCTGGTATAGAGAGGAGCCGGAATAGATGCCCTGAGGTAGGATGCTGGAGGAATGTCCAGAAGATCAATGTGACCCAAGTGGAGTTGAGGGGCAAGCAAGTGAGAGAGATCATGGGAGCCCAGATGCCAGACCCTACTGTCCATTATGAGGACTTGACTCTTCTAGGTAACATGGGAGCCAGTGGAGGGGTGTGAGGAGAGCAGTCTGTCTTATGCTTTAGGCATCCACTGTGAAGGCTGTGATGAGGACAGAGTACAAGGGGCCCTGGGGAAGTACAGGGAAGCCTATTAGGGGGTGACTGACCTTATCTAGATAAGAGATGATGGAGCCTGGATTAGAAAGTGAGGAGCAGAGGTGGGAAGTAGTGACCAGACTGTGGGTGTATTTTGAAGATGCTCCAGCATCATGTACTGACAGACTGGATACAGAGTTTGATGACTCAGGTTTTTTGACCTGAAGAACTAAAAGGATAAAGTAAGCCATCAGTAGAGCTGGGGAAGAGTATAGATGAAACAGGTATTAGGGAAAATAGAGGAGTTCAGTCTTGGGCATGTGAGGACATTGAAGAGAGTGTTTGAGAAAGGTCAGAGATGGGAATAAACATTTTGGAGCTGTTTGCCTGGGCCTGGTCTTTAAAGCCAGGGGATACAGGTAAGATGGCCAAATTCATGAGTGTAGAAGGCTAATGCTCCGGACTGAGTCATTCTTGAAATCCCGACTCCTTGGTAAGGTGAACATACCAATCTCACCCTAGTCTTTTTTAGTTAAAAAAATAAAGAATCCTGTCATCTCAGGGGTGGAGTTGGAAATGCACAAGAAATAAGCATTTGGGGTGACTGAAGCTTGATTTCAAGGTTCCATCTCTTTCTTCCTGCTGCCACCTTTTGATGAATAGGATTCGGTCAAGTGATTTTTTTCCTAGAAATCTGTGCTGTATATGCCTGTGTGCATGGTAAATCACTTTGCTACCCTATGGGCTGTAGCCCATCAGGCTCTTTTGTCATGGGACTCTCTCCAGGCAAGACTGCTAGAATGGGTTGCCATTTTCTTCTCCAGGGAGTTTTCCCGACCTAGGGATCTAACCTGTGTCTCATCTCCTACACTGGCAGGTGGGTTCTTTACCACTAGCACGATTACTTTTGAGCAATATGTGCTATATATACCTCTCCAAAAAAATAGTAGGGTGAGAAATAATTAGATTAATTGTGTTTTCTCCATAATGATTGACTACCAGATTAATAGCTCTAAGAAGTGATGAAATACGTGGCTTTGAGGCCTCCAAAATGGAATGATTATATTGTTGGAACCAGAGTTATGGGATAGTATTGAATACAGCTCTGATTAAACGAATAATTAAAATTGTAAAGCTGCTTGTAATGATATGTGTAAGTAACTTATTTTACATCTAAGTTTCTAACCAACCAGCCTGAGTTTAAAGCTAGGCTGAGCAGACAATATCTGCATCTGTGGGTATCTCTGCACCTTGTCTCCTTGTCTGTAAAACGGGGATAATAATAGTACCTACATCATAGGCTCCTTATAAGGATTAAGTGAGGAATTTCTTAGAAGGCACTGTAGAACATTACCTGGTGTACAGTAAGTACCATATAAATGATCATTGTCGTCATCATCATCCATGATGTGTTTAGGGATTCAAAGAATGGGTATGTGTTTTCTGTCAAAGAAGACCACTTGTCATTATACAGTGATGGCCCCTGCTGATACCTGTGTCTTTGGTTTTTACAGATATTATCACTACCTTTACACCCATTACCTGCCAGCCAGCCTGAAGAACATGGTGGACCAATTGGCCAACTGTGAGGACATACTCATGAATTTCCTGGTGTCTGCTGTGACAAAATTGCCTCCAATCAAAGTGACCCAAAAGAAGCAGTATAAGGAGACAATGATGGGACAGGTAAGAGAAGAGCCCTCCTCCTCTGCTTTGCTCACTGGTAGCTCAGTCTGTAGTCACGAGGACACACTTTTCTTGTAGGAAGCATAATGAGGAAATAGCAATAAACACCTCCAAAAGCCCTGACGCAGCATATGGTTGGCACATAATTGGGAAGATGAAAGTCAAGGGTATCTTTATGTCAGAAATATAAAAGCTCTCTAAATTGATGTAGCCACTATGGAAAAAAGTATGGAGTTTCCTTAAGAAAACTAGAAATAGAGTTACCATATGATCCAGCAATCCCATTCCTGGGCATATACCCAGAGAAAACTCTAATTTGAAAATACATATGTACCTCAGTGTTCATAGCAGCACTGTTTACAATCGCCAAGATGTGGAAGCAACCTACATGTCCATCCACAGATGAATGGATAAAGAAGACTCTTTATATGGTGGAATATTATTCAGTCGTGGGAACAAATGAAATAATGCCATTTGCAGCAACGTAGATGGACCTAGAGATTATCATACTGAGTGAAGGGCAGATATCATATGATATCTCTCATAAGTGGAAGCTGGAAAAAAATAAAAGATACAAATGAACTTATTTACAAAACAGAAACAAACTTCTGGTTACCAGAAGGTCTAGTGGTGGGGGAGGAAAGATAAATTAAGAGTTTGAGATTAACATATACACTACTTTGTAGTGGACTCTTTTTTTTTTTTTTTTTCTTTCATTTGTAAGAGAATAAGAATGAGCTTAGGATCTCAACAGTGTTTACATTCACAAATGAGAGTGCTTGCTGGAATATAGAGAGTCTGGCCTTTTGAAGATGAGCAGGTCATTCAGAAATAATCTACAAGCTCATCCCAAATAATAGGAGCAAAATGGAGCTCCCTAGGGCTTCCCTGGTGACTCGGACAGTAAAGAATCTGTCTACGATGCAGAAGACCCAGGCTCAGATCCCCTGGAAGGGAATGGCATCCCATGCCAGTGTTCTTGCCTGGAGAATTCCATGGACGGAGCCTGGTGGGCTGCCGTTGGTAAGCTGCAGTTGCGTCGAGTTGGACATGACTGAGCAACTATCACTTGGAACTGTCAGCTCTGTTATGGACTCAATTGGTCAGCTTAATCTGATACTGTCTCTACTTACCAAGCAGAGTTCCTCTAGTACCAGTGGTAAAGAATGAAGCCTGGGGACGTCCTTGCCAATCCAGTGGTTATGACTTCACCTTCCAGTGCAATGGGTATGGGTTCAATCTCTGGTCAGGGAACTAAGATCCCACATGCCCTAAGGCCAGAACCGAAACATAAAATGGAAACAATATTGTAACAAATTCAATAAAGACTTTTAAAATGGTCCACATCAAAAAAAAAAAAAAAAAAAAGAAGAATGAAGCCTGAGTTCTGCCCCTTTCTAGCCTTGAACAAACAATTTTAACTTCTTTGAACCTGCTTCCTCATCTCTACAGTGGAAATGTTATTACACGGGTAGATCACTTGATCAGGTTGTTGCGAGGCTCAAATGAGCTCATGAAAACACTTTTCAAATAGTATTTTGTTTGTTGCTTTGCTGCTCCAAGGTAACTTGACATCTGTGTTTACCTTTGGTGGTTACTTTCAAGCATGTTGACACTTGTGATTTTACAGTGACTCTGAGTGATTCTCACAGCAAAAGGTACCTTCCTATGAAAGTCTTTTCTAACCATGTATGAGGATACAAACATGTTATATGCATCATTAAATAATCACCTATTGATGTTAGTGAATTCACAGCCCACCTTTTCCTTGTTTCATACAAAGATGAAGACATTATGCTTTGTTGGTCCATTTAAATTTCAGTGCTGGGGTCATTTATGGCTTTCTTTTAAATCAATGTCAGTCATTTAAATGAGCTAAATCAGTCTCAAGGTCAACATGGAGAATGAAGAGGTGGCAACCATCTTTCTACTTACTCAGAATCAACCAAGTTCACAGGAGGGCTTTAAAAAATTATTTTGGAAAGCCTTACCCCCAAGTGCAAAAATTTTTCTGTTGAGCACTCACAACAGCTGAAGCTCAGTTCGTAGGTCCTTCATGGCCTAGAGACTGTCAGTGCCTGTGGATCTTTGTCTGGGATGTCAGGGAACATGGCAGGTCTGGGGAAGGCATCTGGCAAGGCTGAAAATCGGACCTGTGCTTGCATCTTCACCAGCCACATGGCCGGGGCAGCCACGGTGGCCAGGCCAGACCCAGAGCCCTAACACGTGCCCACTGCGCCCGACTTGGCTTCCCACCACGTGTCTCTCTGGCCTGGCACCTAACTCTTCATCTCCCTTGTTTCTCTCCCTTTCCACAGACCTCTCGGGCCTCCCGCTGGGCTGACCCTGACCACTTTGCCCAGCGACAGAGCTGCATGAATACGTTTGCCAGCTGGTTTGGCTACATGCCGCTGATCCACTCTCAGATGAGGCTGGACCCCGTCCTCTTTAAAGACCAGGTCTCTATTCTGCGGAAGAAATACCGAGACATCGAGCGGCTTTGAGGAACCCGGCCCAGTCGGGGAGGGGCCGCAAGAAGGGCTGGAGGACAGGGTCAGCTGTCTCTCTGCCGTGAGCAGGTCCGCTCAGCAGCGGAGCCAGATTGTGCCAAGCATCCAAATAAACTAAGATGAACAGAATGACAGAAAAAAAAAAAAAAAAGGCCAATGGAAACTCTACTCCTGACTCGGAGGACTGCACAGGACTGCTCCAGATTCACCTCACTGGCTTCTATGTCCCAAGACTAGGTTGTGTACAGTTTAATTATGGAACATTAAATAATTATTTTTGAAATGATTGCTATGCAGGTTTAAACTTTTTTAATGATCAAAACTATTAAAAACCAGAGTTCTTTCTTTAATCAAAATTGTGTTGGTTGTGAATATTTCAAAGCTTCTGCTCCTCACCCTACAAACAGCATTGCTGTGGGTCACCCAGAGTGCCCAAAAGTTACAAAAAGCACTGACTCCATGGAAAACACCCTGAGTCAGTCTCCCCTGTGTCAAGAAATAGCCGAGCATACTTGAGACAGATTCACTCTTCAACTTTGCCAGTGCAGATTGCTTTCCATTTTGAATTTGCAGATCCACTTTAACTTTTATCTCTAAAATATCGCTGCATGGGAGAAGGTATTATGACCTCCAAGTAGACAGTTCTAACTGAAAGCTTTATTTTGGGGAGTACAGTCATCTTTTTCACTGGGAGAGGTGAGGGAATTAGTACCAAGAAAACATTAGTGTAATTAAGAAATGTGCAGTTTGCACAAAGACCCATGCAGACAGTTCACCAGCATATTAATGAGGTGGAAATACTGACCCGTAATAGTTATCCAGTGCTTTTCAGGGAGATGGGCGAGATTACACATCCAGCCACTGACGCAAGTCTACTTAACGTTGGGAAAGGCTTTGGCTTAGAGGCAAAGAAAGAATGAATGTGCTGGTAGCACAAGCTGAAGTCATAAGACAAGTTCTTTCGTGGTTGAGTGACCTGAAGTTTCAGAGTCTTTACTATTGAAAAAGAAATGATAATGTCTAAATTCTCAGCACTCAACTTGAGGACTGTTGAGGAGTGTATCTCACCATTGGGACCTTGATACCACTTTTAGCCAAACACTGTTGTGAGCAAGAATCTGGCAAAAAAATAATCAGGAACAAATCTGAAAGCCATTTTATTTCGTTTTAATTTTTAAATCTGTAGTGTGGTTGTGCTTTTCCTTAAAAAAAGAATATTTCTTTTCGTACAAATGCTTGGCTTCTGATTATTATGAAATTACAATTACCAGCTGAAATATATATATGTATATATTTTTTTATAAATATATATATATATATATTTATATTTATATCCCTTAACTCCAGTGTAAAAGAGACCACTGAGATGAAATGCTTTCTTCTATTTGGAAGAAGCAAGAGAGAATAGAGAAGAGAAAGACCTCTTATGCAAAATAAACAAGAAATACTTAAAATTGTTTTGCCCCTCAACTATCAAATACCTCATAAATTTTTTCCAGTATTGGGTGAGAAGAAAGTTTCATCACAAAATTGTGTTCAAATCACTTCAGGTGTCTGGCTTAGGTCAGTGGAAACCGTAAATCGAGGAGACGTTAACTCATCCTTGTATTGTAGACATCTGAAAGAGAAAGAGGAACTTGCAAAGAGAATTGAAACAGGGAGAGAGAGATGACTAAGTATGCTTCTAGTGACAGAGCAAGATCCAAAGCCCGGATGTCCAGATTCTGTGTTGTGAGTGGTACACAGGCAATGAACTTCAGTGAAAGATGGTCTTTTCTCTGCAGCCTTGTGACTCAGACTACTACTACTACTACTACTACTACTACTACTACTAAGTCAATTCAGTCGTGTCCGACTCTGTGCAACCCCATAGGTGGCAGCCACCAGGCTCCCCCGTCCCTAGCATCCTCCAGGCAAGAACACTGGGGTGGGTTGCCATTTCCTTCTCCAAAGCATGAAAGTGAAAAGTGAAAGTGAAGTCACTCAGTCGTGTCCAACCCTCAGCGACTCCATGGATTGCAGCCCACCAGGCTCCTCCGTCAATGGGATTTTCTAGGCAAGAGTACTGGAGTGGGGTGCCATGGCCTTCTCTTGTGACTCAGAGTTCAGTTCAGTTGCTCAGTCGTGTCCGACTCTTTGTGACCCCATGAACTGCAGCACGCCAGGCCTCCCTGTCCATCACCAACTCCCAGACTCACGTCCATCGAGTCAGTGATGCCATCCAGCCATCTCATCCTCTGTCATCCCCTTCTCCTCCTGGCCCCAATCCATCCCACCATCAGAGGCTTTTCCAATGAGTCAACATTGGAACTTGGACTCAGAAGAGCTCCCTATATCTCTCAATTCAACTTGACCCAGCCATAGCCCACTCCAATACATATGACTTCTTCTGCATAGTGGATGTGACTATCTCTTAGGTAGTTCAGTTCAGTTCAGTCATTCAGTCGTGTCCGACTCTTTGCGACTTCATGAACTGCAGCATACCAGGCATCCCTGTCCATCACCAACTGCCGGACTTCACTCAGATTCACGCCCATCAAGTCAGTGATGCCATCCAGCCATCTCATCGTCTGTCATCCCCTTCTCGTCCTGCCCCCAATCCCTCCCAGCATCAGAGTCTTTTCCCATGAGTCAACTCTTTACATGAGGTGGCCAAAGTACTGGAGTTTCAGCTTTAGCATCATTCCTTCCAAAGAAATCCCAGG
>SJXQ01004958.1:121667-189749 GCA_006408695.1 Aepyceros melampus | reverse complement strand
ACATGACTGAGCGACTTCACTTTGTGTTTATACAGGATTATGCAACCAAGTTGTGAATCAAGTGTAATCTCAAAACTAGTGGCTTAGGTTTCCATTACAAGTCAAAGAGCCTGAAAGACCTGTGGGACACCATTAGTAAGACTGACATATGTGTTGTGGGAATGTCCAAAGAAAAAGAGGGAAAAGGATGATAGAATATTTGAAAAAAATGGCTAAAAATTTCCCAAGTTTGATAAAATACATAAATATCCAAGAAGTTTAATCAACAAAATGAACTAAGAGACCCACACTGAAACATTTTCAAACTTTCAAAAGTCGAGGAAAAAGACAGTCTTGAGAGCATCGAGATAAATGTGATCACTCAGAAGTGACCCTTAATAATATCACCATAAAATTTCTTTTTCATCAGAAAGTTTGGAGGCCAGAAGGCAGTGGGCAAGTACTTTCAAAGATCCAAAAGAAAATTAAAATAAACAAACAAACAAAAAAATTGTCAAAGAAACCTCTTTCTAGCAAAAGTGTCCTCCAAAAGTGAGGGAGATATTAAAACATTCCCAGATAAACAGAAGCATAGGTAAGAATTACACAGTAATAGTTATCTAAGGGAGTCCTCCAGGTTGAAATAAAAGGCCACAAGATAGTAATTCAAAGTCATATGAAGAAACAAATATTTGTATGAAAGTGAATATTATAGGCAAATACAAATGCTATTTTTATTTTAATAGTTTCTAACTCTACATTTTGCTTTCTCCATGATTTAAAAGACTAACACATTTAAAAATAGTATTAGTCTAAAACAATATTTTTGTAGCATTGATTTTTAACTCCACAATTTCTACATAATTTCAGAGACTAGAAAGAATTTTTCAGCTATGTTTTGGAGCATAAAGTATATAAAATGTAGTTTTGTGATATCAACACTAAATCCTACTGATAGACCTGTACAAGAACAGAGATTTTTATATTGATGAAGTTAAGCTGGTATATGAAAGTGAAAATGAAAGTCGTTCAGTCATGTCCGACTCTTTGCGATCCGTGGACTATACGCTCCACTGAATTCTCCAGGCCAGAATACTGGAGTGGGTAGCCGTTCCCTTTCCCAGGGATCTCCCAACCCAGGGATCAAACCCAGGTCTTCTGCATTGCAGGAGGATTCTTTACCAGCTGAGCCACAAGGGAAGCCCAATTATAAACTGGTATAAATTCACATTATAACCATTGAATAGTGAATGTAATCTCCATTGTAACCATAACAAATAAAGCTATAGAATTTATGAAAAAAAGGAAATTAGAAAGAAATTTAAATATTCTACTACAAAAATCAAATACAAAGGAATGCAGTAATTCAGAAAATAAGAGACAAAGCAAACTATAAAAATAAAGAACAAAGAGAAAAATGACAGGAGTCACTTCTTGTTAGTGAATGTGTTAAATGTAAATATATTTAACTCTCCAATCAAAATAAAGGGACTGGCAAATGAGGGCAAAATGATATAATAAAACTATATGCTGTCTGCCAAACACTCAAATTGGGTCCAGACGCAAACAGGTCAAAAGTGAAAGAATAGAGGTATTCCACACCAATAATAACAAAAAAAGAACAGAGGTAGCTATACTAATATCAGTCATAAGAGACTTTAAAAAGTTATCAGATTTAAGTAAGCTCCAGGACTTGGTGATGGACAGGGAAGCCTGGCATGCTGCAGCCCATGGGGTCACAAAGAGTTGGACATGACTGAGTGACTGAACTGAATTGAACTTAGTGTGTGTGTGTGTTGGGGGGGGGAGCAAATAGGGATTCTACAGGAAATAAATGATATTTTAAGGGAATTAAATGGGATTTTAAAAAAAGTTATCAGAGGCAAAGAATTAAATTACCTCTTAATAGAAGGCTCAATAAAGCAAGAAGAATATAACAATTATAAACATTTACTACCTAATAACAGACCATTTAAACATATGAAGCAAAAATTAATAGAATTGAAGAGTGAAATAGTTCTATAGTAACAGTTGTAAACTTTATTAGTCCGCTTTCAGTAATGGATAGAACAATCGATAAAAGATAAATAAAGAAATACAGGACTAGAATAATGTGATAAACCAACTAAATTTAACAGTCATACAGAACACTAGAAACCAAAACAAAACACAAATTTATTAAGTGCACATGGAATATTTTCCAGGTTATACGTCAGGCCAAAAATTTTCTCAATTGAGTAAAAAGATAGACACAAAAAATATCAAGTAAATTCACAATATGGATGAAGCTTGAGGACAATATGCTAAATGAAATAAGCTAGTCACAAAAAGTACAACACTTTACGGTTCCACTTACATGAGGTATGTAGAGTAATCAAAATCATAGAAACAGAAAATAGAATGGTGGCTAACAGGGCCTGTGGGGAAGGGAGAAAGGGAGAAAAGGGAGTTTAATGGGTAGAAAGTTGCAATTATACAAGACGAAGAGTTCTGGAGATGGATAATGATAGCATGATAATAGTAACATATTATGGATGTATTTGTACCACTGAACTGTACACTTAATGGTTAAGATAGTCTACTTCATGCTTATATATTTTACCACAAAAGATTTGAGGAAAACTCAATTATAACGATGAAGTTTTGAAAACTAGAGTTGTCTTCATCTTTGGTTTGACTATCATGTGGAATCCATTTTAAATGGGAAAAATGGTTATTTTCCACTTACTGCATGGTGAGTTTTCAGTAGTAAGTGTGGATGAATGAAGATGGTACAGATTGTAATTATCTATTCATTGCTATACAACCCATGTCTAATGAGCTTCATAAACTCTGTGAGAATTGGTACAGTATAGGAATTGAGAGTGTAGTCACTATAATCTATATAATCTTATGCTGAATCCCATTCCCAATTTACTGAATGAGGTTAAACAAGTTAGTTAATTTTCAGGTTGTTCTTTTACCTCAAATATAAAATGAGAAATCAGCACAATGTGGAAGACAGACAGAGATCCTAAAATGTATTCATAAAAATAGAATTTTCTTAGGTTTTATCACATCAAATTCCACATGCAGGATGACAGAATTCAAAAAATGATTTTTGTATCAATTTCAGAAAAAGTTTTTTTCATTTTTCAAGAATTGATTCAAGAAGATATTACCTATTGAACTCTGGAAAGGTAACACAAACTTAAGACATTCTTCCCTCCCCTGTCTACTCCCTTGACTGATGAATCGCCTGCTTATATGCCCTCCCAACAGATCCTGACACTATCTCCACAATCCTATATGCTATATTTTCCCTCTTACCCCACATACTGTATGTATTGACATATGTACATATATATGTATATAGCAAAATTAATATCTAATACAGTGTCATATATAAACATAGAATTTATAAATATTCATATATAATATTTATATAATACATGAAATATTTACACATAATAAGTTTTTGAAAATATAAATATATCTTTATGACTCATGATATCAGAATGGGCAAATATTTCTTAAAACACACAAATGCTAACTAACAAAAGGAAGATTGATTAATAATTTTACACTATAATTAAAACACCACTGAATAGTGAAAAGATGAGCCACAGGATGGGAGAAGATACTTGAAACATCCAGAAAGTATATGCAACAACAAAAGCAGAAGGATAATCCAACAGAAAAATAGGGAAATTTGAAACCAGCACTTTAAAAAGGATATCTAAATGGCTAATAAACATGTATAATGGTGCTCAATTTGATTAATCATCACAGCAGTGTAAATTAGAATCATAATAGGTTATCTCTATGTGCTCACCTCAAAGGCTCAAGAAAGGAAGCAAGAATATATGATGACTAGATCTGGTACAGTCAAGCGTGGTAAATTCTGGCAGTTTGCTAATACAGAAGTTCCCCCTTATATGTGGTGGGATGTGTTCCAAGACCTACTGTTGATAGTACCTAACTCTCTGTTTTTTGTTCCTATACATACTTGTAAGTTTTAATTTTGTATTAGACACAGTGAGAGATTACTTATAATAAAATGGAATGATTATAACAATATATTATAATGCAAGTTATAAGAATATGGTCTCTCACCTTAATCAATCTCAACTACTGCCATAAATGTGGGAGCAGTCTCTTCATTGGCAGACTCCTCAGTAATTTTTATATTTTTCAGTCCAAACTTATTCCTGCATTTCTGTAACCATCCCTGACTGGGAGTAAATGACTTGGTGTCAGATTATCAGGGGGCCATTTGCTGAAGTCTTTGTGCAGGCTAAGTGCTTTATGGCACAGGTTGCTACCAATCCGAACACATTTTCTGTTCATGTCTTCCTCCCACAATTTTAATGTCTTTTTCATCTTAACTGAGCACTTAGAATGCACTGTAGCTGTAACTTTGCAAGCTGTATAAGTGTGAGGTATGACAGCAAAATAGCATGAATTTCTTTCCTCCTTTCACAATATCATAGAGAGAAAATCTGTTTTTGCTGTAAATCTTAGCAACCTCAGTGTATGATTTTATTTCCTTTCCTTATTAAGTCAAGCACTTTTCCATTTTCACTTAAAGGAAGCATTTTATGGCTACTTTTTGCCATATCTGAATAGCCAGCATTATAACTCTCACACTTCGGGGCCATTATTAAGCAGAATAGGGAGTATTTGCACATGAACACTGTGATATTGCAACCAATTATCAATCTGACAACCATGAAGTCTAGCAAGTGACTAATGTGTGTTAGTGAGTGTGTACAGCCTGGATAAGTGGACAATGGGATGATTCATGTCCCTAGCGGAAAGGGCAGGAAGGTGTAAGATTATATCACTACACAGAAGTTAGGACTTCAAAATATATGAGTTGCTTATTTCTACAATTTTCCTTTTAATATTTCCAGACCATGGTTGACCACAGATAACTAAAACCACAGAAGGTGAAACCCTGGATAAAGAACATACATTGTACTGATATGCTCTTCATGAACCTCAGTTCCATCCTACTATATAAAATATACAAATGCATAGATAAAGTCATGAGAAGACATCAGCAAGGATGTTCTTTTCAAAATATCTCAAACTAGAAACAACCAAAATAAGTACTCAGAGTGAATGGATGAATATATTGTGGAACTCATAGAAGATAACTCTATATAGTGATACAAAGAATGAGGTATAAAAAAATATGAATGCATTCTAAAAATCATGTTGAGTGAAATAAACCATTCGCAAAATAAAACACATTGTGTGATTCCATTAATATAAATTTCAGAAAAAGACAGTTATTCTAGACTGCTGGAAGGTAGAATAGTGGTCACCCTTGGTGTGGTAAAATGATCTAGGACTAGATATGACCTGAGGGTGCTCTTGGATAATGTTCTGTTTCTTTTATCTGCTGCTGGTAACGGATGTTTACTTAATAAAATTTAGTTGGCATACCTTATTAATTCTGTTTTAAACAATAGACAAAATAATAAATACTCAAACATTCATTTAGCCATGATTTTTAGATTCCATTAATATAAATTTCAGAAAAAGACAGTTATTCTAGACTGCTGGAAGGTAGAATAGTGGTCACCCTTGGTGTGGTAAAATGATCTAGGACTAGATATGACCTGAGGGTGCTCTTGGATAATGTTCTGTTTCTTTTATCTGCTGCTGGTAACAGATGTTTACTTAATAAAATTTAGTTGGCATACCTTATTAATTCTGTTTTAAACAATAGACAAAATAATAAATACTCAAACATTCATTTAGCCATGATTTTTCTCTCGAATTTCATAAAAATTCATAGTCTATAATATTCCTATTCTAAGTAAAAAGTTCATAAATTGGCTAAGCCTCTTTTAACACCATTTTTTCATTATATACTATCTTAAATTATTTCTGTGCTATAATTTAGCCAAAAAATTCAGAGTAAGCTAAAAAAAAAAAGGATATTTGATAGTTGCCAACCACAGAAAATAGTTTCAAGTATATGGGCAATAATGTGTCTGTAAATGAAGTGATATAAAAGATAAAAAAATATATGAAATATGTGCAATTCATTATAATACCATTTTATGAACTATTGAATATGAAGAGCATTTTTATTCTTTGAACCATGAAGCCTTAGTATTGGTCCAACAGAAGTAGAAAAAATTACACTATCCCAGATATACAGCATTATACCAACTGTATACATCTTTTTCTCATTCCTGAAATGAACACATAAGGTAATGGAATATAATTCACTTTTAATGTGAGAGTGACCTTCATCATTCATACATTCACCATGGACCTCTTCTAGTCTGGCTATGAAAGTAAATCTCTTCTTTCAGATGAGAAATTAAGTTAGAAACAACAGTGGCACAACAAGAGCTGTGTCACATGTCTGATTAACTCTGCACACCTTAATAGAAGTTAGATGGTCATATTAGCTATGGCTATTGAAGAGTATTGTTCATTTTTCCACTGGACATATTTCTTTGTATGATGGAGAAACAGACTCTTGACATAATGAGAATAAACTATATTGCCTGATATTCTAACCCATTAAATTTAGCAATTCTCTTTAAAATAATGTTTTTAATACATTTAAATATCTAGAAATTCCTCACATTACATTTTCATTTAGTGGAATTTCTTTCATGTATTAACTCACTGAAGAAATATTTATCAACCACCTAAAATGTACCAAGTATAATACTAGGTTCTGTGAATACAAAAGTGGATAGGATACTATACCTCAGTAATAGAATGGAAAATCATGCCAACTACTAGGGAGAATTATTTTGGTCTCCTCTGTGCATGATCAGGTAAACTTGAATGGAGAAAATGATGCCTGAACTGATTCAAATATTTTTTCATCTAGTTTCCCTCAATAGAAATATCTTGTATAAATATATACAATATCACAACCAGAAAACTAACAGATATAATCCATTGACCATATTCAAAATTCAGTTTTGCATGCTCTTTGTGAAAATTTGTATGTGTGTGTGTGTTCAGGTCTGTGCAATTTTCCCACGCATGTAAGTTCATTTGATCATTACAGCAGTTAAGACATAAAAGAATTTCATCACAGGGACTCCTCACAATACCGTTTTATTGGCACAGTTATTTCTATGCTTCAACTCCTCCTCCTCCTAATATCTGGAAACCACTATTTGCCATCTGTTCTCTTTGTCATTTCAAAATTTGTATGTAAATGGAATTGAACACCCTGTAATTATTTCTGATAGGTTTTCTTTTCACACAGCATAATTCTCGGGAGATCTGTCTTATATGTATCAGTGTATCAAAAACTTATTTATTTTCATTACTGAGTAGTATTTCATAGCATGAATGTACCACAATTTGTTTAACTGTTCACCCATTGAAAGATACGTGGGTCATTTCTATTTTTTAATGTTACAAATAAAGTTGCTATAAACATTTATGTACAGATATTTGTGTGCATTAAAATTTTCATTTCTCTGGTATAAATGTCTAAGAATGCAGTTGTTGAATCACATGATACATGCATGGATTTTCATTAGAAACTGAAAGATGTTTTTCAAGAGTGACTGTGCCATTTTATATTTCTATTAGGAAGTATGTATTCACAAGTTGTGGCCTTATTATTTATTTTTTATTTTTGCGCCTTCTGGAAGAAACTTGGCTTCTCCCCCCTCCCCCCGCCCTGCTTTTGATTGCTCTTGAGGTAGGGGATTTCAGATTTGGAGGGATGCTAAGCGATCCTGCAAGCCCGTTCCACTCCAGGGAATGGTGTGGCCGAGGACAGGGACCCCGCAGCCCGGAGCCGCTCTTCGTTCTCTGTTCTGGGTCAGGTGCTCCTCAAGCCGTCGCCGAAACCCCCATTCTTCTGTGAATTTGGTAACGTAGCGTGTGGTGTATGCTTTTTTTTTTTCCTCTCCCCCCCACCCTTCCCTTGCAGGTATAGATAACGACGACAACAACAAAATATATATGTTTCGACTTAGGGAACATAGCTTAACAGCGCCAGAGACTTGGGCACATTGTATATTTCGGGTCAGTTTTGAAAACGAGCTGTTAGAAAGTTAGGTGGTACTTAAATTTGGGGCTATTGGAAAACTACAATCCTAGAGCATTAGGAAATTTTTACGTTCTTCGCACACTGTGAGCTGGGAAGGCACCAGTGTCTCTGGATCAGGTCTGGAGAGACTGGTCATGCATGCTGTTGTGGCCTCAAGCTTGTTCTTCCTGAATTTGGGAGACGATAAGGTTGCACTGTTTAGCCGCTTTCTTGGCCCACTTCCCTCTAAAATGTAGAGCTTAAAGAGAATAGGAACAATGAAAAAAATCTTCCTTTTAACTTACCCGTTTTAGGAGGTATCAGAACCTGGGAAATGTATTGAAATTTCTTTTGTTTCACCTTGTTTTAGGGAGAAAGCAAGTATCATGAGTCACTGTGTATAGTGTTTGTTTATTCTATAAACCTTTGAAATGAAAATTCAGAACTCTTCTTTGTCTTCAGCATAGCTGCTGAGTACTGTACATTTGTTCACAGAGCTTCTAGTATGTTAAATGTATTTATTATGTTATATACTTTTTTTTGTATCCTGTAACAACCACTAGTCAATCATCTGTGGTGTGGAGCACACATTTTTTATTCCAGATAAGCTGCGTAGTGCAGTTTAAAATAATAATTCAATTAACCTTTCTTGAAATCCTGGCAAGTGTGTGGGGGGGTGCTTTGCAGATAATCAAGGTGAACTCCTGCCTGGAGGCGTAGGCCTCCACGGCTGCAGATAAGGACATTGTAACAATGATGATGAAGTTGTGTTGAAGAGATCCTTGACCTAAATAAAGTAAGATTAAACGATTAAAAAAAAAAACCCTCTCTTTTTTGTATTCATAAAAGTTACTTTTGAGTAGGCTGTCAATTTGAGTAACAAACACAAAAGTTCCTGTCTTCCAAGTTCTGCTTGCTTTCAATTTGGGAAAATTGAGTTCTAAAGTAAGATCAATACTTTGGGGGAAATAAAATGAAAAATGCTACGTTGAGCTTTGACAGGCTTTAGGGAAACCTTTCTAATATGCAGCAGTTTTGTGGTTCTGCTGTAGGTAGGATGTTGTATGTAAGGCTCCAATTTTAAGTAGCATATCTTTTACATTTTTAGATTCTGAAATGTGTATGTCTCTTATGGTGTACCTTTTTGATGACTTAATTTCCACCTCCCTCAAGTCATTTATATATTTTGAAATGGAAGGAATACTCTAGGTAATTCTTAGATGTGGATGTTGACACTAATTTTTGCAGTCTTTTCATAGATTCCCAGAGAGATTTTCCTGTTTCTTTTGGGGGGCGGGGATATTCTATAGGCCTGAAGAGTGTTTGAGCCTGGTGGGCTACAGTCCATGTGGTTGCAAAAGAACTGGACCTGACTTTGTGACTGTAAACCACCACCATAGGCCTGAAGAGCATTCCTCCTATCTTTAGGGTGTATTACTTTTCCTTCTCCAACTCTTGCATTTCCTTTGACTCCCTAGCTCAGAGTCCTTAAAATTGAGCATAGAAGAGGTGTTGAATTTAAGAAGGCAGATACTGTGTTGAGACTTTCATAGCATTTCTTGTGTTGGAGCCCCACTGCATTGTAGCAGTCTCTATATGAGTCCCCATTGGAAATTTCAGGGTGTAGTATGTAGAATGAATCCTTATTGAACTATATTCAGTTGTGTGTTAGTCACTTAGACGTTTCAGTGCCTTTTCTCTGTTTGCAGTTGGGAATCAGTGTGAGTCTCTGCTTTTTTTGCACTTGCAAGTCTGTGCTCTTAGAAATGTAGATGCCAGACCTCCCAAGAAGAAATTTATTTGCAGGTACCATTTAGCTTGAGTTTTATTAAATATGTGTATATAAAGTTGTCTTATTTCCATAATCTGATGTGAAAAGTAGATAACTGTTGAATTCTGAAAATGGATGCAGTAAAGTCCTGGGTGTGGTGACATTAGACTCTTAAAGGTCATGATTAAAGCCATGTGAGAAGGTGGGTGCTTAGACCAGTGTTAGGCCGTTATGTAGAAGAGTCTCCAGAATAAAAAGGTTTTGAGAAGCTTATAGATTAGCATTGTGAGAGTTACATTCACTTCTTGCAAACACAGTATTCAAGGCTGTAGTGTGGAAGGACATAGCTGCAGAGGAAAAACCACACACTGCAAGCAGTCTCAGTCCAGCCTCTGGAAGATGTTTGCCAACAACTGAAAAATTAACAAATTATCTGTGAGATGAGTTTTCTCTCCATGTTCCTGCTGACCTCTTGCTGTGGGAAGTTTAGGTAGGTAGAGGAGATGAGAGGTCATGACTTTGGTGGGTGAGACCTCTGATTTTTGAGGTCCCTTCTCTTGAGAGTTTGAGAAATGGGTTATGTCTGTCTGTTGAGTTCACTTTGAAATTTGATATAAAAGATTGGCACTTCATTTAAGCTAGGTAAAAGAATGAGTCAACAGTTTTTTAACTTTAAAGCCATGTACTGTGTTGAAAAACTGTAGAAAAATTTGTACATTTGGGATAGGCTAGGGAAGAGGAATTTTGAGGTTAAAAAGAGATCTATGCAGAACATTTATATTTTTTGGTTACTTAGTTTAGGAACACTTAACATGTGTTATCACATTTGCCCAAAGGATGATAACCAGTTGGAGTATTTAGAGTGTAAAATCCCTGGGAAAATATTTTTTCCTAAACTCTTCTCATTGCTACTCAGGAATTTTTCCACGAAGAATTAAAGGTTAATGGTTTAAACAATTAGTTCTAATTCTTAGTTTAATTCTAAGTAAATATAGGTGTGTAAAAATAAAATAGCATTTATATATCCTCTTGTATATTTTTTCAAATAGAAGTAAAACCAGATGGCTACTTTGAAAATCATTTTCATTAAAACATTTCACAAGTTATTTTATGTTCAATATCTTTCATATTTAATTTCATTGAAAGATTATATTTTAAATTTTAAGGTAGCCCATTGAAATAGTTCTTTACAAGTAAAGAGTTTTATGATGTGCTGAGTTTATGACTTGGGTTTTATATATTTAGAAATCGAAGTATAGTTATATTCTAGTTTCTATAATTGTACAAAGCAATAGGTTTTCTGATAATGCAGGGAAGTTTGTCATATTTTTCTTCAGTCAAGCTTTTTTGATTAGAAGACCTGGCAAAAGTGTATTCTAGAGTTGTATCTCAAGTTTAGCGTCTTGGGAAAGTAGTTTCTGCAAACTGTTAGCATTTTAGATACTTTCTGGAGGCGTAGGGTCTAACCGGGAACTTGGTATGAGACTGGCCACCCATAGGTCATTGTAGCTTGGCTTGCTTGGCAATATTTGATAACTAGGAACTAGTGGTATTTTTGCTGTGAGGTGGTGGCAGACAGAAGTTCAAATGGAAACATCTTTGTTCTAGTTGTCAGATGACTGTTTGGTTTTTTTTTCCCTCCTCACCAGCCTGCCCTTAACAGCTTAGCTTGTATCTTTATCTTCAGTAACCACCCTTTGTGCTTTGTCTACTTGCAATCAGATCACTTAAAACAGTTACCCAGTAAGGAAAGAACTGAGCCTTGTGGGCAAGCAGTGTCGTACTTTGACTTGGTACTAAAGTTTCCTTGGGTTCCAGTGCATTGCTGCAGCAAGCGATTGAAGAAGGAATGCTGTCTCCGCCCCTGAGCTACAGCTAAGGTACAAGAGTGGCTGGGGGCTGAGGAAGCCTTCCTCACCAGACATGGTTTGTATGTGTGAAAACTGCTGATCATAAGTTGACTTTCTGCACTAAACTTTCTTATTTTTCTTTGTGACTCACACATTCAATGCAGATGTTTATTGCCTTTCAAAATCTAGATGTTTTCACAATGCAGACTACCATTGAAGCTTTTCAACCTTTAGATAATAAAATCACTCCAAGGAAAACTTAAGTTTGAAAGCAATGAAGAAATTCTAGAGTAATGTTTTTCATCCAGTACCTTCATTGTATTTGTAGTACAGGTAGGATTTATCTTTTCATCATGAGGAATGCATCTGTTTAGTGGAAGGCAATTCTAAACCAGCAGGGACTGTTTGCCAACACATGTAGTTAATCTTTCTTAGGGGAATCAAATTGAAGGAATTAGTGAGATTTAAAGAAGTCATTAACATTTAATGAATATCTGGTAAGTTACCAATTTATCTGAAGGAAAAACTACCATCAGAAGTTTGGAAAAATACAGTTAATCCAGTCCTGATATCCTTGTTGTGCTCCAAATGGCAGTTGGCAAACTGTATGGCTCACAGGCCAAATCCAACCTGTTGCCTGCATTTGTGTGGCCTGTGGGATTAAGGAAGGATTTAACATTTTTAAGTAGTTGGGAAAAAATTAAAAGTTTTCATGGAAGTTATATGAAATTCAAATATCAGAGTCCATAAATACAGGTGTGTGGGAACATAACCCTATTCATTTGTTTATATTTATTATCTAGTCCTTTACAACAACAACAAAAAAGTTTGCTGACCCCTGATTTAGAGGAAATAGACATAATTTCCTAGGTTCACCATTTGTCTTAACTTCTTATGGTGCTATATCCTGGGATTTCTGCTTTGATCCCTTCCTTTCCCTCTCTCTATACTGTACCTTTGCCTTCGCATGGTTTGACCTTCATATGGTTTGCCTTTCTTTGGTAACAAGCCAAGAACTCTGGCATTTTGGGCTTTTCTGTGCTGGTATATTCCCATGGACTGCTGGCTCAGTTTGGTTCAAACTTAATGAGTTGCCTACCCCTAAACTTGTCTGAGTTGTTTCTGTCTGTGGCTCCTGTTTTCTGCCACATGGGGCTAAACCAATCCAGCTCTGTTCCTGCAGTCTCATTCCCATATAGTCTCCTCTCTGCCCTAGCTGAGCTACTAGGTTTCTTGCTTGGGTTCTTGCAGTTTCTTAGATGATCTCTAAACTTACTGCTGAGGGGAGAGTAATCCACGCCTATAAATATGCTTTCTGGGGTGCAGAGATGCAAGTTCTTGAAATACTTTGAAAGAGGTAAATTGGGATGCATTTTTAGGGAAATAATACAAACCATTGTTACAAAGCATTGTGTAGTGATGCCTTTTTGATTACTTCATCACTTTGCCATATCAGTTGACTGTGTCTACACCATTGCCAAATTATAGCACATTCAGAAATGTGCTCTTTCTCAGAGATATTTGGAATGAAATCTGGCATCCAAGGCCACCTGTGATACGACTCCAATCTTTTATTTTAACCTTATCTTTTAATTTCTTTCATTCTCCATTTTTGTACAGTACTGAGTAAAGAAAATTGCTATATATCCCTATAAATATCATTCCCTTTGATTTCTTTTGGTGCCTGTGTGACACTGCTTTTCTTGGAATGATCATCTCCAAGAAAACATACCTCAAGTTCGTTTTGACTCAGTTGGTGTATGAAACAAATACTGTGGACCTGCACTGTTATGAATTGTAATCTTTCCTTTGAATTTACATGGTGTGTTTCTGTGTCCTATCCGTGGACAGCTTTCTCATTAGTGTCACAGTTTATTGGTGAATGTTTCACATCCCCTTTGGTAGGTTACATGTGCTTGAGGGACAGGTCTGTTTCATGTCTGCCCTGCTTTACCCACAAGGTTGAAGCTTGCTTAGCTGCCTTGAGGCTTCCTGTTCCCATCAGTCTAAAGCAGTTCTTGACCATGAGACAGCATGCTGACCTCTGGTGCTAGTAAGTCACTTTCAGATCCGTGCACATGCACTGAGGGAGTTGTATGCTTACCAGAAGTTGTGTTGGTTTCCACGACTATTTCATGGCAGATAATCTTGCTCTTACAATAATTTAAATATGTAAACTGATGAAATGAGTACAAACTTTTTTTTTCCTCTCCTG
Source organism: Aepyceros melampus (assembly GCA_006408695.1). NCBI lineage: Eukaryota > Metazoa > Chordata > Mammalia > Artiodactyla > Bovidae > Aepyceros > Aepyceros melampus. The sequence continues at coordinate 175,923 of SJXQ01004958.1, read as the reverse complement.
AAAACCAAGTTGGATTCTTTGGAAAAACATGCTGAAGGTGAGTCCCTAAAATAATGGCTGTAGAGTCAGATATAGCTGTCATAAAGTGTTGGAGAGAAGATAGTCCAGGATGATTCTGTATATAGACTGCGTTACAAGGACTCCTTAAAGCTTTGCACTTTGGTGAAACTGGAATGGAGATGGTAGATGATGGATTTATAGATAACGGTTTAGATCAAGCAGAAGGAACTTCAGCAAGGAGCTCTACGTCATCAGTCCTGTTCTCTCAAGGGCTTGACTCCATACTAAGATTGGGAGATACACTTATGTATTAAATGTAGGTAAAATGTTTAAGGTATGTATGATTTTTTTTTTAAATTTCCTCTTGCAGCTTTAATCCCTTTTTTACTTAATACTTTTGTGTATGATTGTTTTGGATACAGACGCTTCCGCTTCAGTCAGTGCTCCAGTTTTTGTTTTCTCAATGAATAGAAGAGCAAAAGATCCGAAATGAAGGTCCTGGTTGTATTATGTTGGAATAAACAAAGAACTGACAGTGGGGCAGCAGAAAGAGCTTTAGAGACAATGAACCTGGATGTGGTTCCTGGCACCTGCCTACAAAGAATCGTAACCCTCTTGGATCCTCATTTCTGTCTGTGAGATCGGAGTGATCCGTCAGTTGGAGGGTCTTTGAAGATAAGTTGGTAACATACCCTTGGAGGCGTTAGGTGTTCAATATGTCATTAAGGTACCTTTGTGCTCTCAGGCAAGGTATTAAACTTTATTGTGTAATTTTCCATTATTCCCACTTTATTAATGAAGAGACTCCAGAAGATAAATTTTGTTAATGTGTAAGCTACCAGAATCCAAGTCAAACCTGACATACAGCATTTGCTCAAAAGTTTTTGATTGAACATGAAAGTTTTAGAAGTGAACATGAGCCATGCTTCCTAAAATAGCTTGCATGCTAATTAAGTAAGGTTGAGCTTTTGCATCCGTGAAATGTAGAATGTATGTGAGGGGTCTGGTGAATGAACTCCACTGCATGGAACAGCCTCTCTGTCAGACAGATGTGCAGTATTGATTCAGCGGCTGCCAGCCTTTGCCAGGCTGAGTGCCCTGGGATTCCTCATCAAGAACTAAACTATTTGAAGCTGGATGTTGTTTCATCTCTGTCTCTCATCTGACCTTGTATAACTAGTACTTAGTTAGACTTATGTGTATTTTAAGTGAGGAAAAGGTTGGAGAAAGTGAAGAAAATCTAAAGAGAAGAATTACTTTAGACAGGCTTGTAAGTCTCAAAATGATTTGAGGCAGGTGAGGGGAAAGCTTAGTATCTTAATCTTCAAGTAAATTTTGATTGCTATTTGCCGAATTGCTGCTGAAACTTCAGGGATGACCCTGTTTCAGTAAAATCAACACATGGAGCTGGTGGATCATAGCCTAATCGATTTCTGTTGCCGTGTGATACCTTAAGTTAGTATTTTTCTTTTCATTTTTTTTTTTTTTAACTTTTAATTTTTGATGGAGCAATGTATTATAAGACTACATCTTTCCATTTAACAGTTGATTATTTTGAGTTTTTTTTTTTTCCATTCCTATTGGTTCAGGTTTTATTTTTATAAAGGAATTAAAACAGTATTTTGCATTATAGTATATGTTGCTGGAATGTATATATATCATTAACATGATTGAATTTTAAATAATTATAAGCCAGAGGTACCTATGATCCAAATCTTCAAGACCATTTAGAAGAGAATGCAGATTTTATTGTGATGTATATTTAACTGTCAGCCTCTTAAGCCCAACTTTGTTTCAGACTTAATTTGAGACTTTTTTTGTACTGGATTATTTTACTCTGAAGCTCCATAATGAGATACTGGATGATACAGAATATCGAGCACTTACGAAGCAGATTTGAGAAATGTGTTGAGTGTATAATAGTGGATGAAGAGATAAGAATGTGACTAAGACGATTGAATAGTAATGCTGGTAATTTAAAAATCATTTTCATTGTGTTTGGAGATGGCAGTGTGAAGTAAATATGTTCATGAGTCAATGAAAACCGTTAACAAAGTTGTCTGAGAAATAGAAAGGATATGTGTTGAATTCTCTTGACCTTGGTGCGTTAAAACTGGTAAGTATGAATTAGGCTTAGATTATTTTGTTGGAGTTTGTAATGTTGTAATTCAAAGACTGAGAGAGGTTAGTGGGCCTGTGGCAGAATGGTGGAGCTGCTACAGGGGTGTGTGTGCGTGTATGCGCGTGTATGTGCACGTGCTTGCTCGTGCTGGTGGTGCTGGTGCCTACCACCACTGTGTATTATTGCCAGGGGAGTGCGGGCCTGGTTTTGCCAGCTTGTCTTTATCTGTCCTATTCGTAGCCAAAACTCCAGATATTACAGGAAGCTGATTTTTTGGGGTGACTTTTTGTCTTTGTTACATTTTTAGATGTTTGCACCATGGTATTGAAGCACCATGGATCTAAGTCAGGTTTGGCTAACATCTTGTAATTTCTGATTTAGATAATGGGTTTTAGATGTTCTTTAAAGACATCCTTAATTGCCTTTGGACCTCTTTCAGCATTTAGGTTACAGAAATTGCTGCTCACATTGATAGAACCCATCTAGTTAATTGACCATTGATTTAAAATAGGACTAATAGTAAATGGCAGACACATCCAGGTCTTTGAAAGGAGGATCAGTTTATTTGGACTAGTGGCTTATGTATGCCCATTTAGGCCAAGTGTACAGACTTCAGAGAGTCGCACAAAGACTGAGGTATGACTTAGTGTGAACTGTCAGAAATTGGTACACATAGTCCACTTTGTCTTTAGACATCTGGGTGATTGCTTATTTTGAGGATGCTTAGTACAGTTTGGTTTACAACTGCTGTACTGAAGTCCTACAGGTTTGAAATAATGCTTCTTGAAAGAGTCTGCTTTATCTAGAAGTGACATTTTTCCTTAGGGTATGTCTATGAAAATCACATTAGCTTATATGACACATGACCCTTGGAATATAGTATTACTATGAAAAAAATTAGATGTTTCCTCTAGTCAGAGTGTAGATCAAGGGGATGATGAGACGTTACAATTTTTGGCCAGTCTTCATGTTTCCATAGAACGGAAGCCAGGTCATTACCCTGACTGACTTTTCCCTCTTTGTCTTTGTTGCTTCCCCACTCCCACTCCAGGTGCTCTACAGCAGATTGCAAATAAACTTGGGTCCAGTTTGTTCTTCCCTACCTTTCAAGTCCAGGGTACAATTGACTTGTTCCCACTCATCTCCCTCATCATTTTTATTATGATTACAGTGCCCTAGTTAAGGGAATCCCTACCCACTTTGGGAACATTTCAGTAGAGATTGACATGGATGAGAGCTTAAAAATGGAATCACAAGTGAAAGCAGAGGCTTCTTAAAACCTCCATCTGAAACACTCAATGCTCATAAACTGGCATTTGCCTGTTTCTGCCCTAGCATCAAGAATTCCTGGTTTTGAATTCCCTGGCGGTCCAGTTGTTAGGACTCCGAGCTATCACTGCTGAGTGTGTGGGTTTTATGCCTGGCCAGGGAATGAAGATCCTACAAGCCCCATGGTGCTGCCAAAAAAATAAAAAATTCCTGGTTTTGTCTTTGTTCAGACTTTGATGTTTAACATGTCTCCTTGGCTATTAAAATGCTTTGATTTTGTCAGGTGTAGAAACCCAAGGGCAGCTATAACAGCCAGATTGCTGTGAGCCTGGTGGGCTGCCGTCTATGGGGTCACACAGAGTTGGAAACGACTGAAGTGACTTAGCAGCAGCAGCAGTAGCATTTTAGTACGAGAACACCTTGGCTGTGTGGTGGTCAACTAAGTTTGGAGGTAGGATCTTTGTCAGGCATATATTACAGGGAAGGTGTACTTAAGTGTCGTTTTTAAAAAGTTGGCTTCAACCAAGGCAAATACATGACCCAGTGGTAGGTGGTTTTGACTTCACTCTTTTGTGCTGGTATACTGTTGTTTCCTGTTTTGTTGGCAGTGATGTGAGAGTGCAGTTCTGTAACGTTGACTCTAGTAGCCTGATTGGTTTCAGGAATGCTGTTCGTAGGAGGCATTCTCTGAGGACCAGGAGTTTGTGCAAATCCAGTTTAAGAAGATTAAAGTGAAGAAATTCCTCCTAATACCCTTTCCTTTATTAAATATTTTACCTGATTTGGATGAAATAATTGGAAGCTACTTACAATTTCAAGATCTCCTGCCTTCTGCCATCCAAGGAAAGCATTTCTGATCTTATTTCTCTGTATTTTACTTGTTCTGTCTTTGAAATGTAAGAGAAAAATCAGCTGGATTTGTAATCTACAAAACCATGCCTCAGTTTTATGTTCACTTCTTACGTTCTGTTCAGGGCATAATCTCGACCATTCCTTCCAAAAACTGTTAGCCTGTTTATGGTCCTGTTTATTTCTTGAAAATCCTATATTCCCCAAACCTTTGAGAAGATTAGAAGATTTAAAAGTTTTCTAACCAAAAGCATCTGCCTGAGGAATCATCCCAATTTCAGGATATTCTGTTTTATGACTTGGCTTCCTGGGAGTTAGAATCTGGTTTACCAGGAAGACTCTTGTGTTTACATTTTCTGGCCTCAGTCTCATGGAAAAATGAGAAACTTCTTGGCCTCTCTTCTTCTAAGAACAGTTTTTCTAGGAACTTAAAATTGGAACCAAGTAAGATACGAACGGAAAGCATGAAGGTAAACCACCACAAGTTAACATGGTTGGATGCCCCACATCTATAAAACTTACGGCTTGTAATACCTAATCCTCAGTGGCTGGTTTAAGCAAGGTGTGTGTATTGTGTGTGTGTGTGTGTGTGTGTGTGTATTATATGTGTGTGTATTCTCCGTTTTACACATAAAAACGCTGAAGCAGAAAGGTACCTGGGACCACACGGCTCAGTAAGGTGCCAAGTTAGGATCCTGAAGGCAGTCTCAAAGTTAGAAGCTAAACTTTTGGTCAGCATTCACTGTAATAGTATTAGAGCTAAAAAGTCGCTCTAGACCAAAGGAAGTGTTTCACATCTATTTTGAGTGCCTACCACTACCATGTGTTGTAAACTACAGGAAAAAGTTCCAGCTTTCCTGGGACTTACATTCTAATGAGGGAGACAGACTAGTAGATGCTGTGAAGAGAAACATCAAGATAAAGGGACAAAATGTGGCGTAATGTATTTTTGTTACAGTGCTCAGGCAAGTTTGAGACTTTAGCAAGGGAGCCAGCCTTGGCCACTAGCTGTGGGCAGAAGAGCAGAGATGAGTGCAGACATGTTGGATTATATTAACATGCATTCAGTCTAGCAGGATTCTGTTTTACAGGTCGTCTCCAAGCCTTTCCCGAAAGAATTGACAGTGTATGATGGTTGTTTAATGCTTACTTCTTTCTCACAGGACTTTTACCTAGTAATCTACCTTGATTAGTAATCTATCTTGATGATATTGACTTGAAGTACATGTTTTTTTTCCATTTTGTAGAAGTGAGAATTAAGACCTGGGCTCAAGCATACACAGAAGTAACTTGTTTAACGAATCTTTGTATTGTACCTATCACCCAGCTTCAACAGTTATCAGTGTTTACCACTCTTGCTTTATCTCCACCACCCCTTCCTTTTATTCATTTATTTTTTGCTGGAGTACTTTATGTTTTTTCATCTTGAAATTTTACACCTTTAGAAGAGTTATAAGAACCATTCAGTTAACACTTGTATGCTTTTCCCTTAGATCACTGGGGATTAAAATTTGCCCTGTTGGCTCTTTATCTGCACCATTTGTTGCAGGTATTGTTGACGTGCCTTTCTTAGGAATAAGGACTTTCTAACCATAGCGTGACCATTACAGTCAGGTTTGACATTCCTACAGTGCAGAATGTTCAGTTTGTGTTCAAGTTTACCTTATTCCAGTGTTAGCCTTTAGTTCTTTAATTCAGTATTCAGTCAAGGTTCATGCATTTGGTTGTTATGTAGTCTCCTTGATCTTGAATAGATCTGAACCGTTCTTTGTCATTAAAGACATTGTCACTTTGAAGAGTCCAGGCCCTCTGGTCTGGAGAGTCCCTCGATTTGAATTTGTCTAGTTGCTTTCTCATGATTAGAGATAAGTTAAACATTGTTAGCAGGAATATTACATAGGGATATCAAAGTATTATACCAGGAAACAGGTCAGTTTGTCCCACTCTTGGGGATGTCACGCAATCATTTGGTATGGGTGATATCCACCAGATTGTTCCATTATTAATGTTCTTTTCTTCCTTTAGAAATTATTAAGTGGTTTATGAAGTGACAAACTTGAGACTGAATATTCTTTTTTCCAGCAGTCTTCCATTGGATTTAGCATTTATTGATAATTCTGAATCAGTGGGGTTACAAAGAGTTGGACACAACTGAGCAACTTGTACACACAAGTGTGTGTGTGCATGCACATACAAAATCAGTTTTTGCTGGACTCCTTCAAAGCAAATGCGGATACAAAAATTCACCTGTAAATATTTAGTATATATCTAAAATGTAAGGGCTTAAAAACAAAAAAAACAGTGCCTTTTTGCCACCTAACTATAATTCCTTAACATCTGATATCCATATACAGATGTCCTAAATTGTCTTAGATGTGTCACTACAATTGACTTGCTTAAATCTGAATCCCAGCAGAGTCGACAGGTTGTATTTACTTGATGTTTTTGCAAGAATTCTGGGGTATAGCATCATGTCAGGAGGCAGCTTTTGTCAACTTCATCCATCCATTCTGAAGTCCCCATCAAATGTTTTCACCTTTTAGCATCAACCATAACCATTGCCTCAGAACATTATTTCATTAGGGATTACAGAAGATGATTCTCAGATTGCATCATTTCCTCTGAATTGATGAGCAGATTTTTTTTTTTTCCTGAGTTGTATTTATTTCTACTTTTTACGTATATCTTCCTGGGGAGTGTTGTGAAAGGATACATTCTGTATCTTTACTTCACAGAGGATGGTTGTGGACTTCCTTAGTAATTCTTTTACTGTGTCCTCAATTTTCTCATCTGTAAATTGGGAGCAGTTATCATGCTTACCTCTTGGGGGATTTTGTGAGGATTAAATGATCTAGTGCATGTTGTATAAAAGTGGTGCCTGGCACTTGAGTTGGGAAGTGCTAGTTATTAAAGTAAGTTTTTAATGAACCCTTTGAGTGTTAGTGGAGAGACAGAGATGGGAAAGATTGGACGCTGGGGCCTCTGTTGAGGGAGCTGAGGGAGGTGCTGCTTGTCCACACCAGCATGGAAACAGCTGTAACACACGAAGCATGTGTCACTGCTCACGGTGAAGTGGCCGTTGATGGTTGCAGGGGTGAGATCCGGGAGACGTTCTGAAGTGGACTTAGCACAGTGAAGGAATGTAGGTGGGTAGATGAGATGGTGGCTCCAGACAGGTTTCTGTTGTGTCATGGCTCATGGAGGTTTTTATCTGAACGAAGGGCAGTGTGCTTGCCTAGTCTGATTTACCTTGTCATTCTGTACACTCTCAACCAATGCTGTTTGAGATGGCAAATCACTTTGCTCAAGGAGGAAATACTCACCTACTTCTTGGCCTTTTAATCTACCTTCTGTTTGCTTTAAAACCCAGTTGTTGATGACTGTATAGACTATTGGAAGTTTCACACTTTTGATCAGGTGCTTACTCATTAATATTGGATTCATTTAACAAACATTTGAGCCCTCTAGTGTGTAAGATGATGTTCTAGACAGACCAGCCACATCTGTGAACCTGAGAGACTAGTCTCTGCCCTCATGGAGTTTACATTCTGGTAGTGAGTGGACTGCAAGGAGCTCCAACCAGTCCATTTTGAAGGAGATCAGCCCTGGGATTTCTTTGGAAGGAATGATGCTAAAGCTGAAACTCCAGTACTTTGGCCACTTCATGTGAAGAGTTGACTGATTGGAAAAGACTCTGATGCTGGGAGGGATTGGGGGCAGGAGGGGAAGGGAACGACAGAGGATGAGATGGCTGGATGGCATCGCTGACTCGATGGACGTGAGTCTGAGTGAACTTCGGGATTGGTGATGGACAGGGAGGCCTGTGATTCATGGGGTCACAAAGAGTCAGACACGACTGAGAGACTGAATTGAACTGAGTGAGGTAACAGTAAATATAAGGAAGATTTATTAAAGTATGTTAGAAGGTGTTGTGTGCTGTGGGGGAAAAAATAAACCAGGATAAGGAGAGATGGAGATGGTTAGGGAAATGGTCAGGGTGCTAGCAATTGAGATTATATGTTCTGATTGTGGGTCTATTTTTGAGATAAAGCCAGCAGATTTTGCTGATGGATTGAATGTGTGTGGGTGGAGGGAAAGTGAGCAAGCCTTCAAGTGAAAGTGGCTCAGTCATGTCTGACTCTTTGCAACCCCATGGTCTTTGCAGTTCATAGGATTCTCCAGGCCAGAATATTGGAGTGGGGAGCCTTTCCCTTCTCCAGAGGATCTCCCCAACCCAGGGATTGAACCTGGATCACCTGCAATGCAGGTGGATTCTTTACCATCTGAGCCACAAGGGAAGCCCAAGCCTTCAAGGATTGCTGTTAATTTTTGACTGGAGCAATAATAGTAAGGATAGAATTGACATTCTCTGAGATGAGGAAGAATTCAGTGGAATAGTTTCAGAGTCTATGAGCCAAATTATACATACTCCCAGGGAAAAGGATAGGTGGTTACAAACAGTTCATTCAGTAAGAAAAGTGGTCCATAGGTTTTACTATGAGAACTCATGTTTATAGATCATAGAGCTGACTCTTTCAATCTAATGTCTTAAAGATGGAAGTTAGCAGAGGAAGGAAGTTAGTGGAAGAAAGAGGGATGACTGAGACTCATAGAGCCATGGTAACAAGGTCAGGTGTAGAATAGACTTTGAGACTTAGTTTTTTAATTCTAACACTGAAAAAGAGAATGGAGGAAAAAGCCTTCGTCTTGGATGAGAAACTGGTTAAACCTTGGTCTTCTAGCTGGATTTTCTGATCTGTACGTTTTTACTTACATAGGAAGCCTGTACCTGGGACTTCTTTTTGTTTTAATCTCTTTATTTTTTTGTACATATATCCATCACATATGATCATACAAAGATATTTAAGTTGGACTTTATCCTATGCACTTTTTGCAGTCTCTTCTGTTAGCATTTGTTGTTTATACATCTCAGGTGTTTTCTCTGCAAGCCCCAAAATTTTAAAACTTTTTGATGATAATGTTGAACGATCTTTTATTAATATTGTTTCTGTTAATAAATTGCCCTTTTTATTAAAGGTGGTATTGTGATTAAGTGAAGAAGCAGTTTAGACACAGATGGGAGTACAAATCCAGATGTAAACACAAATAACTGTATCCTGGGGAGTTACACTACCTCACTGGTTTCAGTTTTCTTGTGTGTAATATAATAATTGTACTGCTTTCACAGTTATTGTGAGGGTTAAAGTAATGCAGACAGCACTTTAAGCACAGTACCTGCAAGGTGTCAGGACTAAGTGCCAAGTTTTTATTTTTTAATCTCCATTTTGTATAACTTACATGATAATCAATCTTTTTTTTTTTTTTTAATAAGCAAACCACGCTGAGCCTCTTGAATTCTTCCCCATTCAAAGTTAACACCAATGTTTAGTCATTGGGATTACATGAAACGGTACCATAGGCACTACAACTCTGTTATTTTATGTTTTCATTTCTCTCAAAGAAATAGGTTATTGGAGTTTGTTCCATACACATGTTCTAGTATCATCCAATAAAGGTTGAAACCAGTGGTAGTTTCAAAGTCGCCCCCAAGGCCTTCATTCCCTGAGACTTCGTTAGAAGAAAAACCGAAAAGACCCATTGTGAGCCACACTTCTGCAGTGGTAGGAGCAAATTAAATGACTACATCGCAGGGGATTTTTGTATATGGATGAAGTGATAAGTTTGGTGGTTTATGAACTTTCCTAGGTGAAGATGATTTTATTTGAAGAATTAGTTTACTTGGGAAGCCATACCTCCTAATCCCCTTCCCACCAGTACTTTGCTGAAAGTAGAGTTGTTCTGCTTGGTTGAGGCTGCTGGAGTGGGGCTTTAATCCCTGCTCATTTGCCTCACCTCCCTCCCCTGTGATGGGACACGAGGACTAGGAACCCTCAGAATATAAACCCTCAGAATAAGCCATTTGAGTTTAATTCAGGGCTTTGAACATTTCTTATATACTTCCAAAAGCTCAGCGAGATTTTAGGCATAGTTGAAATACTTTGCCAAAGAAATTTAAGGGCAGACTCCTTAAAAGTTTTAGGGACTGTTATAGGACTACATTGGAGAAGGCAATCGCACCCCGCTCCAGTACTCTTGCCTGGAAAATCCCATGGACAGAGGAGCCTGGTGGGCTGCAGTCCATGGGGTCGCTAAGAGTTGGACAAGACTGAGCAACTTTACTTTCACTTTTCACTTCCATGCATTGGAGAAGGAAATGGCAACCCACTCCAGTGTTCTTGTCTAGAGAATCCCAGGGACGGGGGAGCCTGATAGGCTGCTGTCTCTGGGGTCGCACAGAGTCGGACACGACTGAAGTGACTTAGCAGCAGCAGCATAGGACTACATATAATATCTCCAGCTCCACTTGTAATTTTGAATTGGCTGGAGTTGGTCTAAGTTGTATTAGAAGCACTCAACTTTCGTTTTGGTGTCACTGATAAACTGCTGTCATAGCCAAGCTCTACGTTTTTAAGGTAAGCCAAGGTTGGGCAACAGAAGGTCCTGTTACGAGTATTTACATACCAAGCACAAGTAACCTATTCCACTAGTGGAATTGGCTTTATTGGACTTCAAATCACGATGACAAAAGTGAAAAATACGTCTGAAAAGTAGATTTTTATATAAATTTAGTGAGCTTTTTTTTTTTCTTGAGTTTTACTTGAGTGAGTTTTATTTGAATTGAAGTGATGTAGATAGGCACTAATAGTTGATGAGGTGGTTGGGAATCAGTTTAAAATATTTGTGAGAGAACTGCATATTTAATACATTATTTCATCTATTTCTTTTTATCAATAAATAATTTCTAAGATGCTCCTGTGGAGAAGGGAATGGCAACCCACCCCAGTATTCTTGCCTAGAAAATTCCATGACAGAACAGCCTGGAGGGCTATAGTCTATGGGGTCCTAAAGAGTTGGCCTGGAGGACGAAATGGCAACCCACTCCAGTATTCTTGCCTGGAGAATCCCATGGACAGAGGAGCCTGGCAGGCTATAGTCTATGGGGTCGCAAGAGTCGGACATGATTGAGCAACTGAACATGTAGCAAGCACAGTGCGAGAAGCTCCTAAAATACCCGGGGTGTCTTTGGCAGTTTACTTTGAAAGAGGCTTATAGCCCCACTTCCAGTCTATGCAGGCTGTAGATGGTGAAGTGACATTTACTCAACACCTGTCTGTCTGTTGCACTGGGCAAGATGACATACTTTCTAGGTGTTACTTAGTCCTTATCAAACCGTTAGGTCAGAAAATGCACAAGACTTGGCAAGCCTACTTTTGACAGTACTGGATTCTGCCTGTTCAGATTGTCCTTTTTGAGCCCAAAGCTAAAAAGACTGTGGTTTGGTCACTTTGAGAGTCATTGTGTCAGTCCACGTGCCTCATTGAGTTGGTTATGACTTGGAGCCCTGATGGCTTTAGGAATTGTTTCAGTTGTTCTTTGGTTTCTGTGGCAGATGATTTTCTTTTTAGAGTGACCATACATCCTATTCTGGACAGAGTGTCCCGGAATAACTTCCTAGTTTGGAAGATAAATTGTATGGTCTCCCTAGATAATAGAAGAGAGATGTTAGATTTGGTCATTATAACTAATTATGTTTTGATATATTATGAAGAAGTTTAATAGCTGATGTTAATTTGGTCTTTCCTATTTGACTCCTTCTAGTTCAAACAGCAAATATTTATGTATGCTTCTCTATCTGGATTAATTCTTCAGTTGTAATTTAGTTCATCCAAGTACATAAAATAGTGCTTTCATGTACCAAGGTTGTATTCTAATTTTGTGCAGACCTTCCAATAAAACACTGCTTTCTGAGAAGGAAACCCCCTCCTGTTGGGAGGAGTCTCTGTTTCATGACACCCTTGTGTTTGATTGAAATTGGCTAAATTTATTACGTGGCCATTATAACTAGGGGACTAGTTCTTTATATGTTCTGTGACTATTACTTTATAATTGTTTTCTTAAAAATGTACTACAAAGGAACCAGCTCACATACTTATCATTACTATACCTACTTTATTCCTTGTTCTACATTTCTCACTTAAGGGATTTATCTCAACTGTGAACCAGCTTAGTCCTAGAAATATGAAAACATAAATTTAAAGGCATCTTTTAGCAGCTGGAGAAAAAATTTTTCCATGTGGCTTCTAACAGTAAAGGAACTCTGGATAGTGTTCATTATATTTTTGTTGTAGAAATGTTTGGAAGAGTGAGAAAAAAATATACAAAACATACTGTATGTTTTATTTGAGACCATTTTTAGGAATTGCAGAGTTCATTTTCTGAAAGGCTGAAGTTCAAGGCTGTGATAATCTCTAAATGACTAGATATGAATTTGGCTGCATTGCATTGTAGTCTGTGGGGTCCTAAAGTCTAAAGTCTATGGGGTCCTAAAGTCTATGGGGCCCTATTTTACATCTTCCTATAAACTGATTTGACCTATTTTTATTTTCCTTTTCCAGTCTTTACTAGGTGCTGATTTCTGGATGTTTTTTGTTTAAATTGGAGAAATCTTAAATCTGTCCACAGACTATCACGGTGTCCTGTGAGATGGGGGCTGCTGGCATTGGCTTTTGAAGGATCTGAGGAGGCAGAAAGCGTTGAGAACTCAAGCCCTGAGCTAGTGTTTACCTCTTCCTTCTACCCCTGCTCTGGCCAGAAAGAACATCTTTACTGTAACTGACCCGCTTGCTGTTCTCGGGAAGTTAGGGGTTAGACCAGCCTAAGCGTTCATCAGGGAGTGGAGTATGGGTTAGATGTCTGACTTGCCTCATGTTTGACAATGGGAAACAGTGTGGTCGATTTGCAACGCTTCCTAGTGATCAGAGAAGGAAGGGCTTATTTTGAGTCTGAGCGCTTTGTTCTTTGAACGAATAAGCTGCTGTAGTGGCCACTACAATGCGTACCCAACTCCACCTCCCTCCAAACAAAAATAAACACACTGGGTGTTTGTCCCTTCTTGAGGAGATGGCCAGCGACTGCTGTTGAGAAGAGAGACACTTGAAATGGCCCTCAGACCAGTGAACTAGGCTTATCTGTGTGTAAGTTGGAAGAGAATGGCAGGGGTATGGCTGGATGTTGGGTGGCAGTGGGAGCTCTGTTGACAACAGGGAAGAATCTCATAATTGCCAGCTACAATTTTCTTTGTAGTTGAGGACCTAATTCTTAACACTGAAACACTAAAGGTGCCCTTTATAGATAATTGCTTATTAGTTATTTGATTAGATTTTGTTTGAAATTTAGGTAATTATTCCTAAATAATATCCAGGGTTTTTTTTTTTTTTTAAATAACTTAAATGTTTCAGGGTCAGAGAAAGTAGTCGTAGAAATACTACCAGTTTCAGGATTTGGCAAGAATAAAGTGATACAAGTCCCAGCTTTTAGTATATTTTTGTTTTTGTTTGTGGCAGTTTTACTCATGCCAGTGATCATTGACACTGTTTTAGGATGGAGGATTTTAGTTTTTTTTTAGTATAATTGTTGTAGTGTGTTAAGCTTCAAAAAGGCTTAGAGAAGGGTTTAAGACATTTCTGTGTGGCACTATTATTAATTAGACTGAATAACTAATATGGTAGAACATTTATATTTCAGCTTTTTTTTCCAGCTCCTTAAGAGGTGTGCTGTTAAGTGACTAGTACTGTGGTCTGTTTTGAAAAGAGATGGCTTTAGTATCATTTATAGGACTTGATAACTTCGCTACTAATTTTTAAAGGAAAATAATCTAGGTTCATCAAAAAGCATCTGCTTTGTCAAGCATAGAAAAACATTTCACTCTGAGGTTGCCTTATCTCAAAAGGAGAAATCACTTTAGGAGTTAACATGTGGAAGGCATTAGGTTGAATAACAAAATGTTTTTCATATTGTTCCTCAGCTCCAATTATAATTACTTTGAAGGTTCAGAATTTATCTCTTTTTCCAGGAGAAAACCTGTCATATTCAAAACTCAATTTTAGGTAAATTTAAATGTCGGTTTTTTGGTGATTTTCTTAATCCAGGACTGAAAAAAATCTGATTAATATTGACAATAATTTGTTACCTAATGGCTTACAGATGTCTATTTTGTTTAGATTTGGAAAATATAACAATAATGATGTTGTTTTTCAGTCTTCCAGAAAATGTTTTCTCTTTTTCCCTTTTCTCCTTGCCTTGTATACCGTTCAACAAGAAAAAAACACTTTTTTCAGTGTCTTCCTTTTAGCTAGCAGAATAAAAATTTAGGGTTGTCTATAAATTGTATGTTCCTGTCTTGGTATGGAACATCTGGTTTCCCTTTGAGGCAGGAGTCATGTCAGGTTTCCAGGTTAATGTGTGATGACTAGCACAGATGTACATTTGTAGTAGAAATTTAGGGAAATTCTGTGACAGTAGTCTACCTAGATTAAGCAATACTTGACACTGTGTTTGGGAGTGGATGATAATACCTAGTAAATACCTGTTCTATGTAGGACCCTAACTTAGCTACACAGTACATTACTCTTAGAACTCAGCAGTATTTGAAGATTCATTTTGTTGTCATTTAGTCATTAAGTTGTGTCCAACTGTGTGCGACCCCATGGACTGTAGCCCATCAGATTCCTCTGTCCATGGGATTTTCCAGGCAAGAATACTGGAGTGGGTTGCCATTTCCTCCTCCAGAGGACCTTCCCGACTCAAGGATCGAACCTGTGTCTCCTGCACTGGCAGACGGATTATTTACCACTGAGCCACCTGGGAAGACTGAAGATTCATTTAGGTGACCTTATTTGACCTTATTTATTGTGAATAATTAGAGTCCCCCTCCCCCAGGTTGCTTTACGACCTCGGTGCCTTTCCAGTCTGAGACTACCACAGTAAGAGAAGAAAGGGCAGTGTCATGGTGGGCAGTTGTCAGTTGCCAGAGAAGTTAGACTACTTTCTTAGGACAGTATATTTTTGTTTTCAGTTCAAAATGATAAATACTCTCCCTGCAGTTAAGTGATAGCTGGATTGCTCTTTCCTGTGGAACTAAAGTATATATATTTTAAAGTTTTTTTTTTTTATAATGTCTTGTTGCGCCGTTTTGTTAGACTGAAAGTTCCTCATCGCTTGGTGAGCCCCTCCTCTAATTCAATCTTTGTCTTTTGTCTTTGCTGCCTTGCAGGGTTGGTACAGTAGGCTTCACTAGACTTAGCTGCAACTCAGAATGTCTCCTCCAGCCCCTGAGTAAATGCTGATGGTCTTGTGGAGAGTGGATTAAGAGGACAAGCTAAGTTCTCAATCCCAATTAAGAAGCGGAGGAAAATTTAAACTGTCTCCTTCAAAGTTTATCACAACCACCACCATCAAGACAGCAAACCAAAGGACAAAGACTTTGACCTGCTGTGTTGCTCTGTGTAGTCCAGTTCACGTATGGTTTCCAGACTTGGCTGGGGTTACTCATGAGTAAATAAAAAGTCGGACACTTCTGTCGTTGGACGCTTTTATTCGCAAAGTTGCCAAGCATGAGGGCTGTTCTGGAGACAGCAGACATTGCCATAGTGGCCCTGTATTTTATCCTGGTCATGTGCATTGGGTTTTTTGCCATGTGGAAATCTAATAGAAGCACCGTGAGTGGATACTTCTTGGCGGGGCGCTCTATGACCTGGGTAGCAATTGGTGCCTCTCTGTTTGTGAGCAATATTGGGAGTGAGCACTTCATTGGGCTGGCAGGATCTGGAGCGGCAAGTGGATTTGCAGTAGGCGCATGGGAGTTCAATGCCTTGCTGCTTTTGCAACTTCTGGGATGGGTTTTCATCCCGATTTACATCCGGTCGGGGGTATACACCATGCCTGAATACTTGTCCAAGCGATTTGGTGGCCATAGGATTCAGGTCTATTTTGCAGCATTGTCTCTGATTCTCTATATCTTCACCAAGCTCTCAGTGGATCTGTATTCGGGTGCCCTCTTTATCCAAGAGTCTTTGGGTTGGAACCTCTATGTGTCTGTCATCCTGCTCATTGGCATGACCGCTTTGCTGACCGTCACGGAGGCCTTGTTGCAGTAATCTACACAGACACCTTGCAGGCTCTGCTCATGATCGTTGGGGCACTCACACTTATGGTGATTAGCATGATGGAGATTGGCGGGTTTGAGGAAGTTAAGAGAAGGTACATGTTGGCCTCACCCAATGTCACTTCCATCCTGCTGACGTACAACCTTTCGAACACAAATTCTTGTAATGTCCACCCCAAGAAGGACGCACTGAAAATGTTGCGGAACCCAACAGATGAAGACGTTCCTTGGCCTGGATTCATCCTTGGGCAGACCCCGGCTTCAGTCTGGTACTGGTGTGCCGACCAGGTCATCGTGCAGAGGGTCCTAGCAGCCAAAAACATTGCTCATGCCAAAGGCTCTACCCTGATGGCTGGCTTCCTGAAGCTTCTGCCAATGTTTATCATAGTGGTCCCCGGAATGATTTCCCGGATCCTGTTTGCCGATGACATAGCTTGTATCAACCCCGAGCACTGCATGCAGGTGTGTGGGAGCAGAGCTGGGTGCTCTAACATCGCCTACCCGCGCTTGGTGATGAAGCTGGTTCCTGTGGGCCTCCGGGGCCTGATGATGGCCGTGATGATCGCCGCTCTGATGAGTGACTTGGACTCCATCTTCAACAGCGCCAGCACCATATTCACCCTCGACGTGTACAAACTCATCCGCAAGAGTGCCAGCTCCCGGGAACTGATGATCGTGGGCAGGATATTTGTGGCCTTCATGGTGGTGATCAGCATCGCGTGGGTGCCCATCATTGTGGAGATGCAAGGAGGCCAGATGTACCTTTACATCCAGGAGGTAGCTGACTATCTGACGCCCCCAGTTGCAGCCCTGTTCCTTCTGGCGATTTTCTGGAAGCGCTGCAATGAACAAGGGGCTTTCTATGGTGGAATGGCGGGCTTTATTCTTGGAGCAGTCCGCTTGACACTAGCCTTTGCCTACCGTGCCCCGGAATGTGACCAACCTGATAACAGGCCAGTCTTCATTAAAGACATCCATTACATGTATGTGGCCACGCGTTGTTCTGGATCACAGGACTCATTACTGTAATTGTTAGCCTTCTCACACCACCTCCTACGAAGGAACAGATTCGCACCACCACTTTTTGGTCTAAGAAGAGCCTGGTGGTCAAGGAGAGCTGCTCCCCGAAAGATGAACCGTACAAAATGCAAGAGAAGAGCATTCTGAGGTGCAGTGAGAATAGCGAGGCCATCAACCATGTCATCCCCAACGGGAAGTCTGAGGACAGCATCAAGGGCCTGCAGCCAGAAGATGTTAATCTGTTGGTGACCTGCAGAGAGGAGGGCAACCCAGTGGCTTCCTTAGGTCATTCGGAGGCAGAAACACCCGTGGATGCGTATTCTAATGGGCAGGCAGCTCTCATGGGTGAGAAGGAGAGAAAGAAAGAAGCGGAGGACGGAAGCCGGTACTGGAAGTTCATCGATTGGTTTTGTGGCTTTAAAAGTAAGAGCCTCAGCAAGAGGAGTCTCAGAGACCTGATGGAGGAGGAGGCTGTTTGTTTACAAATGTTGGAAGAACCTCCACAAGTTAAAGTAATACTCAATATTGGACTTTTTGCTGTGTGTTCACTTGGAATTTTCATGTTTGTTTATTTCTCCTTATGAACTTTTAAGGATATGATGAGACACTAACTTAAGAAAATACTGGTCTTTGGAAAACAACAACCACCCTGCAAACTTATGTAACTGTTGCATCTCTCAGGCATTGTTTACGCTGTAGGCTTTAGCCAAATTTTACTTAGCAGAAAAATCATCTATTTGCAAGACTTTTATTTTCCCAGAGATGGATGAAAGTAAATTTTCAACCTAAATGAAGTAAAACTTGTTTAAACAGACTGAATTGTGCAAATGTGGTTTAAAATTTTCCATACCAAAGTAAGGAGAGACCAATTATTCTCATAGAGCACTTAGAGCAGAGTTATATGCTAAGGTATCATGAGTAAGATACACTGTCCGCACTGCCAAATCTTGGTAGGCCTTCTTACCCTGAAATAGAAGACTTGCTCCTTTTAACGTTTTTCTCTGTCTCTGTAATCCCTACTCCCATTTTAAAGAACTGAGTTTGTACATTGTATAATCCATTATGTACTGAAAATCTAACGTGCTTGTGGAGTACTTGTTTCAGGGCAAGTTCGATTGCCAGGTTCGTTTTGTTAACATGAGCCTATGGATTCTGTATGCTGGAAGAAAGGAAAGAGGAATGTTTCTTGTAGCTGTTCCTGTACCACCAGTATATGGAATGTTGGGAAAAAGTTCCAGCTGTTTTTTGTTTTCTCTTTTCTTTTTTTTCCTCCTCGGAAGTTTAAGTGAACCACACTCAAATGATCACCAAGTAGTCTTGTCTTTATAAAGTTGTATGTCATGACTGTATTGTAAATGATTATGGGGGGAGAAAATGAAGTTAACATTGCTGATGATCCCCAAATTTACTGACCAAATTAAGATCGTTTATATAGTTTGAAAATTAGCATCCCCTAAAGCAGTGTTTGATCAGCTAAGCTGAACAGGTAATTCCTTGTACGCCATTAATTCTCTAGCTTTGTTCTTTTCATTTGGTAACATTCTTTATTAACTAGTTAACCTTCCTGAGTGAATCCATTTGGAAAATATGTCCGGAAATTTGAAGAAAATTTAACTCGGCTTTTGTGTTGGGTTGTTCCACTTGATTAAAGTGTGATACATTAAAGTTGAGTTTTTAGAGTGAAAATATCATTCTGAGATCATAATGAATCCTTCATAAGTTTTTTTCCAATTTTTTTTAAGATAACATATGTACACAGCCTCTGCATTTTTGTTTAAACAGTTACAGTGACTTAGAGCATGAGGATATTTCATTGCAAAGAGGCCATCAGTAACAGAAAACTCAAAAGAGTGCATGCTTTGCCACTGGTGGGTTGCAGTATGTAGAATGGATAGCACATTCAAGAGAACGGATTTAGTAGTGTGTCCTATGGAGATTACAGGACTTGTGTAATTGTAGGAACCTCTGTCTTGGCATGGCTTGGTATCCAGTTTCAGCGTTCCTGGAAGAGAATCCATTTTCACAGGTGGATTCCCCTTCATGAGCACAGGGTACAAAAGACGTTTGAGGAAAGCTCTCCACATGATGTCGTTCTTTGTGCATGCTGTCCTTTTTCCTCCATGGCAGATGAAGGAAACTAATTTTGTATCTACTTTCTTTGACTTTTCTGTAATCTCTGATATTTTTTAAATTGCATGATTTTATTAACCTTGTATTCTTTAGGGGAAAATTATTACTTTTTTAGATACTTTTGTAGATTTTGAATCAAAACTCGGTCATGATGACTTTAAATTTTTTTGTATTTGTAAACTAAGTTCATTATGATGGACTTGATTAGTTCAAAGTTGATTTTTAGAAATTATTAGGTAGCATAATGTCTTCCCATCTCCAGGAGGCTTTGTGATGGACTGAGTCTGTAGTTGAAAAAATAATTTGTGTTTGAATAGTATGATTTCTGAGAGCTTATTAGAGTGCCTTGTGGAATTCTTTTTAGTTTCATTCTTAAGGTTTATAAGCTGGGGGCCAAATGAAAGTAAGGACCGTCCTCGAGTGGAGGCCGAGGCTGTGACATATTCAAGGTTACAAAGTCTGTTGGGAAGAACAGAAAACCAGGTGTCCAAATCTGGACTTATGGTTTGTCCTCTTCTTTTCTCAAAGGAACTGTTCTTCTTTTGAGACAGCCTTTTGGTATTTGGGGAAATAATAGAATCTTAGATTTTTCAAATTGCCATTAAGTTGTAGAAATTAAAATTTTTCTTTGAACACATTGCTGTGTAACTCAGCAGTGAGGTTTGACATATTGGCTGAGCAGCCTTCCTATCCCTTCTGTTAAAAGCATAAATGAACAGGTGGTGTCTAAGTGGATTCCCCCCCTTTGTTTAATGTTGACTCCTAATAGTTTGGGGTCTAGCATCCCCCTGCCTTCTTTCTGCTGTTGTCTTAGTATGATACATAAAATACATCATCTTGTGTCTTATTTGTGTGTATATAGCAGTTAGGTCAAGTTTAGAGTACTAATGTTTGTAAATAAGGAATGGTTATAGCATATCCATTAGGATTGTTTATTCTTGCCAGTGTAAACATCACTTTATTTAGACTAAAGTCCCTGAAGCTTGCCCTTCTTATTGCTTCCCAGTAATAGATAATGTGCTTGTATGTGAATTCCTGATTGCCGCTTCATTTCAAGGGACCATTCTTCAGTCTTTACTTCATTAGAATGATCATGGAATGATACATAGCCTCTCGTAAAGCTAGCAAAATAGTCATACTTTATACTAAATGGGTCCTAAGTGATGACATTGATACCTAGATGTTAACATGTATATATTTTTTTATTGGCTCAAGCTAAGGTTGAGAACTGGCTAAGAGTGATTGACTGAAATAGTTAGCTAAGAGTCAGAATGAAGTGAGGACACTGGTATTCAAAGGTGGAGAAAAATACTGTCTCATCTGGTATCCCCAGTTCTTAGATTTTGTCCTCTTGGGCAGTCTGATGAGAAGATCTGATAAGAGCTTGTTGCCCTGGCATGCAGAGTGATTATGGGTTCCTTTGTGGGACGTCTCATTTCCCTGTTGAAGAATATTTTGTCCTTCTACCCTGAGATAATAAGTGGCTTTTGAAACAGCAGAGCCAGTCTTTTCCCTAGCCCTTCTTTCCTAGTGAAGTTATCACTCTTATCTTCTGGTTAGAGAAGTGTCAAGCAGTAGCAGTGCTGCTGCGTCCTTTGGCCTCGGTCCAGCAGATCTGATCTCCCAAGGCTGCTTTTTCACTTGGCTCAAAGGCGCCATTGTCTTTTTGCAGAAAGAGACTGGCCTGGGTCACAAAGCCCTAACTCTTAGGGATGGCACATGAAGTAATTAACAGGGGCCTGTTGCTTGATGAAATTCCACATTTTAAGCGTTGAGGAGGAAGGTTGCCACTCAGTTCTCTAACCTGAGGCTGAGTAGGGGCTTGAAAGTCTTGTCCAGGGTGGTTAGAACCTTTAAGTCTCTACATTTCTCAGCCCATTGTTATCTTCTCTATAATGAGTTTTGTGGATCCTCTCTCTTTAGAGATCACGCATACAGGTTACTTTCATTCTTTACCACCCTGTAGACTTGCTATATTATTAGCTATTAAAAAGTTAGACCCATTAATGTTCCTACTTGGCATTACTTTATTTACGCTGTACTCCCCTGTGTCATTTTCATCTGAGGTATGATGGCTGAAAATGACCGTACAGGTATTTAGCAATGACACCTCTGCATTTCCCAGTTTGGGTTGAGAGATGTTTAAAGACCATTGCTGTTAAATTATGTGACTACAGAGACCTGCCAGGACAAGATTTTCTGAAAAAGTCGGAAAAACTACTAGATGAGATGCTGAGAAGTACCTGGGTGTCGCAGCCCTAGGCTTCAGTATTCATAAGATTTCTGATTAGCTGGGTAAGTTGCTTGTCCTTTTAATGTTGACATTAGCCTGAGCAGACGTCAGAGATAGTACTTACTCCTGTTTGTGTGTTGGCCCACCTACCATTCAGAGAGACTGGTTTTCCCCTTGATTTGTCTTCTCTCACATTGCTTTAATTATTCACCTATTCTTTGTTTGAACACTTAACATATTCCTATTTTGATCTTTTGTCAGCTTAGTTCACTTTCAGGCTTATTGCCATGGTGTGCACAAGTGGTGCTCTGCCCCAGATTGGAAGGCCTGGATCCAGAGAATGGTTCACTAAATAGTAGCTGTGTTTCAGTATACTAAAATATCTATTAGCTTAAACTCTTAATGCTCCAGAGTTTTATTTTCAGACTTTGTGTTCACTAATAACAAAAGCCCTAATACTAATAATTCATCAGAATTTTATTCTCGAAGCTCATTTTTCAAAAATTCGGCAGAAGTAGTTAAAATTCACACCAGTCCCTTGGAAATGATGGTATCGCAATGTAGAGAGGAATGGAGTTTGTTTTGGTGCTAAAAAGCCTTGTTGCAGCAATTAAAGGTAAAAAGCTGGAACTAGTCAGTTGGCATATAGAGAAACTCCTCTGTACTAGTTAGGTGTGAAGCTGGATTATGTAAGAAGTAATCTTCTAATCACTACGCTTGGTTTCTTGGTTGGCTTAACTCAGGGCTGCAAACCCCCTTTTCCTCCATTAAGCTAACTTCTCCTAATTTGGTTGTGTTTTTTTGGTCAAACTCTCACCTCTGATGGAAGAGTTCCTTTCAGTCACTTTGACTGCAGAACAGAATTTAGCTAAGGTTCAAAATTATTGATAAGCTTTGCCAGTGCTGAGTCTCACACCATTATTCACGTCATATAAATGTTTTTATTTAAACTTCTCTCTCCAGTGCTGGGAATAAGGCTTTAAACTACTGATTCACCTTTAAAGGAATGTTGTGTGAATTGATATAATTTTATGTATTAGTTTCCATCTCAAGTCCTTTATAAAAGATAGGGTTTAGCTTTTTGTTTGGGGTTAAGCACCCCATTTGTCTGGTGACTAATAGCCTTCACCGTTGGCATGTGGTCTCGTGTTCAGAAGTAAACACATCTGCATCATTTCTCATCTCACGCACTTTATGTTTTGGAGGGAGGACCATAATCTGAGACCTGACTTAAACCAGTAACCTTAATTTATGTAATGACTTCTGAGGTTCGATTTGGCCTGGATTTATAGTGTGTTTGGGTAGAGGGATGCTAGAATAAATCCGACAAAGCACAGTGGCCTCAGATTCTTACTAGTGTAGGTGCAATGCCCTCTCTTCAGAGAAGCCCTGGGTTGTAATTATTTCCCCGATAATGGAGCCACGCCCCCCCCCCCATGTGGTCTCGTGTTCAGAAGTAAACACATCTGCATCATTTCTCATCTCACGCACTTTATGTTTTGGAGGGAGGACCATAATCTGAGACCTGACTTAAACCAGTAACCTTAATTTATGTAATGACTTCTGAGGTTCGATTTGGCCTGGATTTATAGTGTGTTTGGGTAGAGGGATGCTAGAATAAATCCGACAAAGCACAGTGGCCTCAGATTCTTACTAGTGTAGGTGCAATGCCCTCTCTTCAGAGAAGCCCTGGGTTGTAATTATTTCCCCGATAATGGAGCCACGCCCCCCCCCCCCCGACAGTTTACAGAGAGTGAACTCTATCAGTGAGGGAAGTACGTTTGTCAGTGGTCTCGGCAACAGCACAGAGCGAGAGTAGATAGCCACATCTTTATTGGAGACTTGTATTTTCCCTGGTAAATTCACCTTGTACCCTAGTGCTGCTGGATAAAAGAGTGTTTACTTTTTTTATTGCCTCTGGACAAACTTGTCTGGATAATTTTTCAGTATATCAGTGTTGCCTATACCTCTGTAAGTGGAGTGTTCACTAATAACTCACTTTTTTGTTTTAGTAGTTGGAAACAAATTAAGCTCATTGCTCTGTAGAGTATTAAAATCCCAAACTGGCACAGGCCATTCTGTAGGGTATTCCTTAATATAATCAGCTTCTGAAATTTATGTTTTGATTAGTGCCTTTTGGTTGCTGATATATCTGCTAGTTCACACCTTTCCCTTTCTTGATACATAGCTCTTACATAATTCCTCTTTTTAAATTTTGCTATGACTAGTAAAGAAAATACATTTATATTTACATATTTTACATACAGCCTTTATTTAGGTTCAAAGAACCAGGTAGGTCTAGCTTGTGTTGCAGCTTAAATGTTATTTATTCATCTGTGTTTGCTTCCTTTATATCCTTAAAGATTTAAGGTTACTTATGTGTGAGTATGTTTTAACTTTTATCATTTTCCAGTGTAGGTTGGGTAGGCATGTCTGAGAACATATACGTGACAAGAGTTTCACATTCCATGATAAAAAAGCTTAAAGTAAGTTTTATAGAAAGCACAAAACCATGTTCCCTCATGTGTGTAAGTCCACGTGTGGAAAGCACAAGGCTAACAGTATTCTCAGTATCCCACAAGTGCCCGGCATAACAGCCCGCCATGGGTCGTCTCCGGAGTTGTCAGGATGCGCGCCGCAGTGTTGCAAGCCCTGGACAGTGAGAGGCACCTGAATTGGGGCTCCTGAGTTGTAAGAGTCAGTGTTCTAGTCTGAGGACCTGTGTACTGCTTTGGTGGAGGAAAGAATACTAGTGTCAAGACTGCTGCAGTTGTACTAGGGGGTTACCAGCTAAAACGGGGCCTGTGGGCTCTTCCCTACAATTGAACTGGGGAAACAGGAACAGACTTCTGGGTTTCTGGTGGGTGGGGCATTCTGACAAACTTCTGCTTTAAGCTGTAGAGCCTTTGGGTTATTTTTTTAAATCATAAATCTGTAGGAAATCTGTCAATAGCACCCTGAGAGCATGGAGAAATCCCACATTTTAATAGGGCAAATACTAATCTTTAGTCTTCATGTAAGTTTAATAACCTTAATGAAGTTATTTTTTCATATGCCTGACTACCCTTTGTTTTAATAGAGCAGAATTCGATCCAGGTGTCACAGCACCAAAGTGAGACATCTGCCAGATGAACTACTTTTTGCTTTTCACATTGATTGTAAAGGTTTCTGGTGGGTGGGGCATTCTGACAAACTTCTGCTTTAAGCTGTAGAGCCTTTGGGTTATTTTTTTAAATCATAAATCTGTAGGAAATCTGTCAATAGCACCCTGAGAGCATGGAGAAATCCCACATTTTAATAGGGCAAATACTAATCTTTAGTCTTCATGTAAGTTTAATAACCTTAATGAAGTTATTTTTTCATATGCCTGACTACCCTTTGTTTTAATAGAGCAGAATTCGATCCAGGTGTCACAGCACCAAAGTGAGACATCTGCCAGATGAACTACTTTTTGCTTTTCACATTGATTGTAAGAGTCTAAAGGATTCTTTTGCCTGAGGTGTTACAAGACTAGGTTAGATGAAATCTGTGAATATGCCTGCAAAAGAAGAAAAAGTCTTTTCTTGCACTCGGCATTGCCCTTATTTTACTCCTCACTTTCTTCATCTGAATAGTTAGTCCCTGTTTATCGGCAATGAATAAATACATCTCTGTCTTGGATCTTGCCTATACATCAAAAGATAGAAAAACTCTCAGAATGAAGAGAAGTGACTACCTTTTTCCCGCGCTCCTCTGTTTCATATGTTTATCTTAGGGATAGTCAATGCTAATAATAATATGGAATGAAGATTCAAGCTGATGTAGACTAATGGAACATGGTTTAGAAGAATTAACCTGAGCACTTTGAGGGAGAGGTTATGGCCTATAGCAAAAGGCCAGCAGGTGTGTCCCTACAGCGGTTTTTAAGAATGTAGCACCTCAGGCTTTGGTGGAGTTGAGAGGAACAAGAAATACAGGGGAAAAGAGAGGTTTGAGGAAATCTTTGGCTTAGCCATGTGTGATAATGCAAAGCAGTAGTAACCTGTTAGTTCTGTATACTATATAGAATGTGCTCTGTACCTTTAAATTTTGTTTTTAAATGTACAATTGTTTTTAAGAACTTAGGGATGCTTTTGAAGATTCCTTTGGCAGAATATCTTTCACAGATATGTCTTTCACAGAATATCTTTCAGAATACCTTTCTAATTTCCATGAACGATTGCTTTAGTTAGTCTCGGTGCACGTGGCTGTCACGGTGTAAATACGTACAGTTAGAACCTTCTCATTTCACTGTGAGATCTCTTTTGAGTGGCAAACAGATCAACTAGTCTTTTTTGCTCATGGACTTTTCTGTGGGGTTGTTAAAATGCAAAAGCTTTATTATTTTCTTTTTAAATAATGACATATTACATTCGTGTCAGATGATGGTATGGAATCTGTTGCCCTGCTTCCCCCCACCACGATTGCTTCAGTTGATGGATTGCCAACAGAGTTCAGAAATGAAAGCGAGGATTTACCCTTTCTTTGCTTGAATGTCCCATTTTTGTTGCCTGGACTGATGTTGGCAATCACATATGAACTATGTTCTCAGTGCTGCTGTTTCTTTTTTTTTTGATAAGGTGGATATCAAAAATAGTTGCTGTGCAAAAGTTAGTAGTCTTCTTCAAGAAGAAAACCAATTCCTTTTCTAATATCCTGTGAAATTGCTTCATTCATTCCTTTACTTTTAAGCCAAATGTCAGCAGAGTACTGCTGCCTTCTATCTAGTAATTTTGATATGTAAGTATTAATGCATTTTTAACAGATGTCTACATTGAAAAATGTTTTTCCCAGTGTCCTGCCTCTTAAAGCTTTGTTCACACGTTCTATGAGAGACCAGTCTGCACTGGGGTGTGTATTGTGTATATGGATTGTTTCGTCAGTTATGCATTGTAGACCAAATGTGATGTTAAATGAAGTTGTTGAGTTATTGGTGAGTTTTTTGAATTGTAAACTGATTTCCAGTGTACCCTTCATTGTCTGCAGCGAGTGTGTGTGGTTTTTTTTTTTTCCTTTTTTAAGGTTTGACTTACCAAGTCCATCTCATTGTATAACGTTTTAGTTGCAAACAGAAAGTAGAATTTGGTATAAACCAGGTAACTTCCATATTAAAGGAATACAATTGAAATTGTAGATTTAGGATTGTTAACCATACATGACAGTTCTAACTTGACTCTTCTAACCTATTGTATACAATCTGATTTTTTAAATTGTAGACATGTATGATCTTGGTTTAATGTGTTTTTAAAAGTGTCATTGTTTAAAAAAAAATGAAGCAAATCTGCTAAAGAGCTGTCAGTTTTCATTACTGACTCTGTAAAATACACTGTTCTTTGTGTACTGTGTGTTATTTTGCCAGCTGCTGCATTAGCCTTTACAAGTATTTGGAAACTTAAGATGAACTACATTTCTTGCAAAGTATATTCCTTTCTGTGGTATTTTTGTCCTGTAACTGAAGTATAGTAATTATTTTATGGAAACGTTAGCACTTCTGTACCAACTTTGAATAAAATGAAAAATTTACATTTCTGTGGCTGAGTATTTTCAGTATGAACACATGTCCGTCTTCGAGGTTGTGCCTCAGTTCCTTTTTTCTTTGCTCATGAAGAGTTCCAGTGCATTCCCCTACTTACTGTTTATTGTTCTTCTTCACCTCGGTAAGCATGGACTTGCAAGTATTAACTGAGAATATAAAACGCAGAGTAAATAAAAATATACTCAGTGTTTTCACTTCTAATTCTGAAATAATTGCAGATTGTAGGACAATTGTAAGGATAGTGTGAAGAACCCAGGAATCATTTTCATCCAGATTTATAGTAGTTAACATTTGGCCACAGCTTCTTTGTCATTTCTCTCATCAGACACTTTCGTGAACCATTTGCACACATAAGTTGCAGACCTCACTCCCCTTTACCCTCTTAAGTACTTGGGGGTATAGTTCTTAAAACAAGGATAGTCACCTATATAAGCATAAAATAATTATCAAAATCTGAAAATAATAGTACAGTATTTTAATTTAGAGCTTTTATTCAAATGTTACTCTGTTAAATGTCCTTTTATAGCAACTTTTTTTAATTTTTAAGTTTGGAAACCAGTTCATTGCATTTAGCTTTAATGTCTATCTCTTTTAGTTGAAATAGTTTCTCAGCTGTTCTTTTTGTCTTTTGTAGTACTGATATTTTTGAAGTTTAGATGCCAGTCATTTCTTCTCATGACTTGACTCACTATGCATTTTTGGTTACATTTTGACCACAACATAAGCAATAATAATAGGCCCACAAAGCCTCACATTGGGAGGTGTGTGATATGTTGTCTCATTATTGTTGACATTAACTTTGATACTTGATTCAAGTGGTACCTACTGTGTCTCTCCACTATCTAGTTGACATCTTCCCTTTTGGTAATAAGTAAGTTGTGGGGGAGACAATTGAGTTTATCTCCCTGGGCTTCCCTGGTGGCACAGAGGTTAGTCTGCAGTGTGGGAGACCTGGGTTCCATCCCTGGGTCTGGAAGACCCCTGAAGAAGGAAATGGCAACCCACTCCAGTATTCTTGCCTGGAGAGTCCCATAGAGAAGCCTGGTGGGCTGCAGTCCATGGGGCTGCAAGAGTCAGACACAACTGAGCAACTTCACTTTAACTTTCCCTGATAAACTCTAATTTGGGCTTCCCTGATAGCTCAGTTGGTAAAGAATCATCTGCAGTGCAGGAGACCCCAGTTCAATTCCTGGGTTGGAAAGATTTGCTGGTGAAGGGATAGGCTATCCACTCCAGTATTCTTGGGCTTCCCTTGTGACTCAGCTGGTAAAGAATCCGCCTGCAATGTGGGAGACCTGGGTTTGATCCCTGGGTTGAGAACATCCCCTGGAGAAGGGAAAGGCTACCCACTTAATTATTCTGGCCTGGAGAATTCTGTGGACTGTATAGACCATGGGATTGCAAAGAGTTGGACACGACTGAGTGGCTTTCACAGAGTTCACATAAATAACTTTATTGTTCCTCATCAAACTAGCCCATAGTTTTAGTATCCATTGATAATTCTTGCCTGAGCAAGTTATTCCTGTGGTGGTGTAAAACACTGATTTTTCTTTCTTTTTCTTTTTTTACTATACTGAAATCAAGAATTTCCTCTTTTCCCCATTTATCTATCAGTTTGACTCATGTACTGCCTTATTTAGTAGGTTGCTGCTGCTATTGCTGCTGCTAAGTTGCTTCAGTCGTGTCCGACTCTGTGCAACCCCATAGACAGCAGCCCACCAGACTCCCCCATCCCCGGGATTCTCCAGGCAAGAACACTGGAGTGGGTTGCCATTTCCTTCTCCAGTGCATGAGAGTGAAAAGCGAAAGTGAAGTTGGTAGTCGTGTCCGACTTCGCGATCCCATGGACTGCAGCCCACCAAGCTCCTCTGTCCATGGGATTTTCCAAGCAAGAGTACTGGAGTGGGGTGCCATTGCCTTCTCCGATTTAGTAGGTTATGATTCATTATTGTCATTGTTTTGCTCAGGTATTTCCAGATTTAGCTAATAGGTGTCCTTTCAGGCTAGTTTGGGTTCTCTGTGGCACGTTCCATTGTTTCTTGAGTACTTACT
Source organism: Aepyceros melampus (assembly GCA_006408695.1). NCBI lineage: Eukaryota > Metazoa > Chordata > Mammalia > Artiodactyla > Bovidae > Aepyceros > Aepyceros melampus. The sequence goes on along the minus strand of SJXQ01004958.1, from coordinate 146,690 downwards.
GGCACAGTGGTAAAAGAATCCACCTGACAATGCAGGAGACATGAGATGTGGATTCAATCCCTGGTTGGGAAGATCCCTTAGAGGAGGAAATGGCAACCCACTCCAGGATTCTTGCCTGGAAAATCCCATGGACAGAGGTGCCTGGAGAGCTGCAGTCCACGCCACAGAGTCAGTCAGACAAGACTGAGTGTGCGTGATACTGCCTCTTAACAGCTGTGTCTGTGCCCTCCAGTCCACGTATTTTTCTGTTTTATCCACTCCAGAGACTCAGCCTCCAAACATGCGTCTAGGGGTCCAGCTACTCCATAAACTTGCCAGCAGCTTTGTTTTAGTTCCCGACTCACCCTCATTTTCAGAGGTGTACTCAGTGTTGCTGGGCCGCAGGTCTTGGGAATTCTACAGTGTAAATACGGTTGACTCTTGGCTTTCCCCACTGGTGCTTTTTCTCCACCTGCTTTCTTTTTCCTAAAATCATATTGCTGTTTTCCCCTCCTCCCTGATTCTTGTAGAGTTGTGTGTTAACAGCAACACTGTTTCACAGGAGTTCTAGTAGGTTTTCAAGAGGGGGAGAAATATGCTTCTGTTGAACCTCCCAACTTGCTGCGGAATCCTGGTATCCACTCTTCACTTAGCTTTTGAAGCTTGAAATTTCAGGGCCTGTTGCCTATTTCTGCCTTATCCTAAAACAACATGTTGTCAACCAGAAGCACAGTGGGAACTGAGAAAGTCTGCTTACCTTGGGAGTTAGACAACTTTTATATGTGACCTCCAAGTTTGAATGCAGTACTCCAGGGTGGATGCTGCTGATTTTAGACTGACAGGAAAAGAAAATAGAACAGAATGAGGTCTGTCATTAACTCTGGATTTTACTCCTTCTAGCTCTCATTTGAGATTTTATTGTCATGCCCTATAGCAGATTCGCTGTAAAATATTATTGTCTCTACATGGGGCTTGCTGACTCATTCAGAAGTTTCCGTAGGTGTTTGGAGTCTTAGTTTTGTTGTAATGTTCTCTGGTACACTCTAAGAGTCAAATGTCCACTGGTTTTATTGCATCCCAAGAATCTTCAGAAGTTTGGAGGCACCTTTTTGAGTCTCCCACTTTGTCTTTATTTCCACCCTCCACCTGTTAGTTCCTAGTTCCTTGATTGTACATCTCTGATTTTGACTAACAAGATATGACTAACATAACTTTCTTATGTGTCTCTACCTTTGTATACATACATTGTATATATAATGTGTAGTTGTATATATGTGTGTGCTGTCTGCCTTTTTGCAATGAAGATCTTATTTCTCCTTGAATTTTATTTCATTCTTTAGTTGGAGCCATTTTTCCGTCCTAGTTAAGTACAGTTAGTAGCTTCCGTCTGTCTTCCCACATACTCTCTGATGTCCTTATTCATCAGACGTTCGTCGACTGCATCCCATGCGCCAGGTTCTTAGGATCTCCAGCATCTGGTGACGATGGAACAGAAAGCCACTTGGAGAGGCTTGGCTGGGAAAGAGGGTGTCCTAAAGAATGGCACTCTCAAGATGCATGTGGAGTGAGACACACACAGGACTAGGGAAGGAGAGGCACGCTTTTCCTTGGAGGTAGCTGACTCTTGAAGGTATTTTGATTTCTTGAATTCCTCTGTGCTTTTAAGCCCTTTGTCTTCTCTTTAGAGCAATGTAGTCCTGTAAGAACCTTCCTCCCACTGCTTGAATTAAGCACCACTGCAGGATAGTCACGGTTTGAGTCTGTTGTTCACCAAGATAACGCAAATCTGACTCTCTTGCCAAAGCCTGCGTTTTCTGCCTCTTTTCAAGGAGTATTTTTAAAAAATTTCCCTTAAACCAGTCGGCTGATATTTTTGCTAAACCCATACGTACAGTGACACTTAGAAGATTCACAGAAGCTAAACTGACTCTGCTGATAACCCTTGTTCTCTACTATCAAAGCCCTTTGCTGATTCTTAGCTCCCTGGTCTCCCTATCATTCCAGTGCTTCGTCCCCTCCTGCTCCCTGAACGGCTTGAAATCTAAGGCGAAGGCCGTGCACTGAATTGTGCATGAAGGAGAGCAGTCGGTAAGCCGGGTGTCACTCCATGCTGTCCACCTGATGCCTGCTCTTCCTATCAGTTTCATGAGCCGTGGCATTTCATCTGCTTGCTGCCATGGTAACCAGGACTCCTGCCAGTCTTCTTGATTCCCATCTTTTATTCATCTGTAAGTGCGTCTGGAAGGGGAATGAGGAGGACCGAAATGGGAATCTCCCAGTTTTAAAAGGGTTGTGGGTTTTGAATGTTCTCAGAATAGCAAACGTGGATACTTCAATTTTGGCATTTTCCCACCTTTTCAGGTAGTATTAACCACAAGTAGTCATGTATTAAAATTGTCATTTCACATTCAGGGAGGGTTCCATTATTACTGTGAGAAAAGTGGAGCTTTTATGCTTCTTAAAGTTGGAGGAGAGCATTGTTGAAAATCCTCTGTTAACTATAGTTCAGCCAGGATCATTCATCTTTGGAGTGATGAGAAGCCAGCCAGCTTGGTACTAGAATGTAATTCTCACCTTTGTTCACACCTGGGGCACTCTGAAGAATTGTAATGCTCAAGGTTTTTGAACCCCCAGTCTAACTGAATCAGCATATTGAGGGTGAGACAGAGTGTCCTTTAAAGACTCCCCAGATGATTCTGATGAGATCTAGAGCAATGCCTTGGGGATTCCGCCCTTTTCCTTTGACTTACCCGAATCACAAAGGGAATGGTTGGTTATGGGCAAATGAGCTCCCACTTTGGCCCTAAGTGACCTCTGAATGACATTCTTTTTTGAGTTGAGACCTTGGACACAAGTAGGTTTATTAAGGAACAAAAACTACATTGCAGTTGAACTACTCACATTTACTGGTAAGTGAAAAGAAAAGTGTTAGTTGCTTGCTGCTAAGTCACTTCAGTCGTGTCCGACTCTGTGCGACCCCATAGATGGCAGCCCACCAGGCTCCCCCGTCCCTGGGATTCTCCAGGCAAGAACACTGGAGTGGGTTGCCATTTCCTTCTCCAATGCATAAAAGTGAAAAGTAAAAGTGAAGTCGCTCAGTCGTGTCTGACTCTTAGCGACCCCATGGACTGTAGCCCGCCAGGCTCCTCCATCCATGGTATTTTCCAGGCAAGAGTACTGGAGTGGGGTGCCATTGCCTTTTCCGGTTAGTTGCTTAATCGTGTCCAACTCTGTGACCCCATGGGCTGGGGCCCGCCAGGCTTCTCTGTTCAGATTCTCCAGGCAGGGATTCTGGAGTGGGTAGCTATTCTCTTCTCCAGGGGATCTTCTCAACCCAGGGATCGAACCTGGGTCTCCTGCATTACAGGCAGATTTCTTGACCATCAGGGACAGCAGGGAAGCCCATGTTTACCAATAACCCAGGCACGTAAATAGCTGACAACTAGTCATTTTGTGTGTTTCGCTCAGTTGTGTCCGACTCTTTGCGACCCCGTGGACTGTAGCCTACCAGGCTCCTCTGTCCATGGGATTCTCCAGGCAGGAATATTGGAGTGGGTAGCCATTCTCTGGCTCTCTTGTAATCACGGGTTCCTTCTTGCTCGTTCTTCAAATTTATTCATTTATAACCTTTGACACCAATGCCGGTATTGATGTCTCTGCACAGACTAGCTGCAGGGTCCTTTGGACGCCCGCTGCATTTAAGGTAAGTCCAGTTTGTGATTTAAAGGCATGGTGCCAGTCTTGCAGCTAACCCTTTTATACCCACATGTTCGACCGTGCCACGGACCGTGACCCGACTTTACTGTTTGCACTCTGCTGTCGGCACAGCGCTCATCTGTGCTGAACTTCGCAGTCATTGGGCACTGACCCCTCTGGTTTTTTTTCTTCCGTTCTTCCCTGGGTTCTTTCTATTTTCCTCAGATCCTCAAGACTCTCAGTCCTGGCTGCCTGGCCGTAAAATGGGCAGCTCGTCTTAACTGTTCTCATTCTCTTGCTCTCCTTGGCTGTGTGTTTTTCAAGGCCACACTTGGCCTTTCCCCATCACATCTCTTCAGTCTGCCCCGATTCTAGACTCAGATCTCAGGGATCCAGTTTTCCCTCTCATTCCCCAAAGGTGGAGCAGCCGGTTGTAAGTGCTCGTGATGCTTAAAGTACAGTTTGCAAGACTCTTTCAGTAAACCCGGAAAAGCTATCTGTACCTCCCTGATTGTTAAAATATTTAAAATGTGTATGGATATGGAGTCGGTGGAGTTCCCAATGTTGAGGCATAGTTTCAAGGCTTTGACCCAGAATTCACAAACTGTGACATCTAAGAAGATAGCAGTTGGCGATCTCCTTGCAGTCCAAGGGACTCTCAAGAGTCTTCTCCAACACCACAGTTCAAAAGCATCAATTCTTCAGCATTTAGCCTTCTTCACAGTCCAACTCTCACATCCATACATGAAGGCTTAGGGGAAGAAATTCTTCTTAAAACTGAATTTGCCCTTCATCCCCATCCTGAAAGTTTGTTTTTAAAACACCTTTTCATTTTAAGAGAAATTAGGTGATATAATGAAGTGTAAAAAGAGACTGGAATACTCTCATCTTACTACTTAAGGAAAAGTAATACAATTTAGGTGTATATTCATCCAGAAGCTCTATATGTATATTTTAGTATTTTTTTCTTCTGGAAAAAGCTATGTATTGACCTGTATGCTATTTTTTTCTTTATTTTATTAAAATGTTTTTATGTCAGTATTTAAGGATATTAGGGTCAGCACTTTTTTAATGGCTACATGGTACCTGTTCAATCAGTGAGAATAATTTATTGAACCACACTCCTTTTAATGGACAACTATGTTTCCATCTATTCACTGTCCCAATTTGTGGTATTTTGGTAGCTAAATTCTTGCGCATGGGTGTTGTAGTTTTCTTAGAGTGATTTCCTAGGAGTGACTGTAGGATTGAAGGTGTACACATTTTAAACTAATATATATTGCCAATGGCCCTCCAGAAAGTTTATGTTTTTACCAAAAGTGTATTCAAAGAAACTGAAGTCTTAAGTGTTCTAGGCAAAAAATGGCTGTGAGTGGACAAAAGCAAGGCTTCCACCTGTAATGAGTAGTGCCCACATGGATTCCGTCCCAAATGCAAATTCCATCAGAAGCTGCTGCTTGTTGCTCTGTTACCCTACATGTGCTCTGAGAGGACCCTAGCTAACCCTCCACCCACTTCTTAAAGAGGTGCTCAGCCGTCAGAGTCTGGCTGAAGGCTGCCAGCTCAAACTGTGCCCCTGCCCGGAAGTGTTTCCCCTTCCCTTTTGTTAGTTGCTCGTGTGTGTCCCCCTCACAGCCCTCTGAAGGCGGGGGCTCTGTGTCTCTCATCCTGTGGCATTTCTTCTGGAGGTGGATTACCCAGTGAGTGACTTGGAAATCTTTGTCCTGAGGGAGACACTTGGAGAGGAATGTGGGTGGGTAAATACGAGGTTGAACCTTAGGAAATAGTCACTATTTGGACTGCTTGATCCTCCCCAAATGGCAGTTTCACAAGGTTCAACCTATATTTCTGATACCCACAGTGTTGTATGTATGGGAGATGTATCCAATTTATTCTCACTCCATTTCCAGATGTGAATGTCTGCACCTTCTCTCTTACAGCTGATTTATGCCATTAAGATTATTTTAAAGTTGTTCCCCATTAGAGATTTCTAGATGTCCCCCTCCACAATAATTGTTTCCCAAAAAGATGATTATGTAAAACATTGAGTCTCATAATCATGAAGGCTTTTTCACTTAGCACATTCTTCAGCAGCTCTTAGGTCACTTTTGCTTTAATGATTAAATGACCACTTGGAATGTCTGAATTGTGAATGTATTTAACAATATTTAAAAAATTTGAGGTATTTTCGGTTTTGTGAAGCACACAGCAGAGGCATAGAAAAAGAAATGGTTTGTCACAGTGTTACAGTTACAGTATTTGTTATTTTTCTGTTACACTTGATGTGTTTTGGTTCCCGTCTCTTCTCCCATCCTCTCCTCTGCCTTTTAAAGTCTGTTGAGTCTTTGCTCATAGTTATTTTACATTAAAAAAAATGGTTTATTAAATATGATTCATGGACAAAGTAGTAGAACAGTTAAGAGTCGTTGAGCTTTAAAAGTTCTCTAAGAGTTACTTTTCTAGCCACTTAACCTACAAGTTATATAGTGTTTAATAGTCCATTATAGATAAGTATAATCATGTTCCAGCATGTATTTATATACATTTACATTAAAAAAATTTTTTTTTAGTGTTTACATTTGTCCTTACTGAATTTTATTCAGATTTTAAAAATAGCTTTTGTACTTAACAGTTTTAATCCTTAATTACTGGGAGGACTACAGCTCTTGATTCAGTAAATTGTGGGGCAAAGAGATTTTCTTGAGTCATAAAAAATACTTGCCGAAACAGTTCCCAGGGACTCATACCCAGAGTTGGGCTCTGTGGATGCTAGGCAGGGCTGGCCCTTCACGCCCACTGGAAGTGAGTGGTGTCTGCTCTCTTTTCTAACCCAGGACTGCCAGTGGCAGAGCTTCCTTGGAACCTGGCTCTTCTGTTGGAAGGTGCTCACAGATTTTGTTTTTCCAACTGTTGTGAGAATCTCAATGCAGAATTTCCAGGCACAAGTCTCTATATTTGGAAATGTAAATTTCAAGGAAATTATTTTAAGGAGACAAACCTTGGAATTAAGGTGCAACAAAGATAGGGAAAGGCTTTTACATTTACTTTTCACAGGTTTTGCCAGTTTTCTGACTCGGCTCTGCCTTCCCTAACTCCTCCTTGCTCCCAGGAATTGGGCTACTCTTCGTAGAGTGAGAAAGGTGAGATATGAGTGGGTGCTATCCGCCATTAAATGTTGGGAATTCCCGGGGGTTTCTCTGGTGGTCCAGTGGCTAAGACTCCACTCTCCCGGTTGCAGGCCGCCCAGGTTCCATTCCTGGTCGGGGAACTGGATCCCACATGCTGCCACTAAGACCTGGTGCACTAAAATAAATCAGTGTTTTAAAAAAATACTGTGTATTCTGTATGGTTTTCCGGTGGGACGTGAGGGTGTTGTAGTGATAGCTGCGTATACCACCGATTCAAAGCTGTGTTTGCTGGAGAGTCTAATTTATGAGATAGTTTTTTTGGCTTCTCTTTTGGGATGAAAATATGTTCATCCCACTGGCCATTAACTGGTTAAACACTGGCCTTTGACTGGTGGTGCTGCTCATGGTATTCCCGTGAACTCTTAGCTTAAATAACGCTGCTGAATGGCAAGTAGAGATGCTCTTCCTTTGTTTTCCTCATCTCCTTGTTCTTTGTTTATTATAGCAACTTTGCCCATCAGAGTCCTTAGAGCTGCAGGTTTCAAATTGTGATGTGAGGAGCCTCGGGCATCCCAGGGACCTTTTCAGGGGATCGGTGCAAAGACAACAGTGGGTAAAACAGCTGTTGCCTTAATATAAATCTAGGTACCACCACCAGACTTTACTCATAGTCGATGTATTCCTTACCACCATGCAATTGGAGTCTTTTTAAAAATGCCATTTTACTTCCTAGTGTCCTTTAGAATGATTAGTGGTGCCAGAGCAGTATTGGAATTTAATCTCAGCAGGGGCTTTAGGGGGCTTTCCAAGTGACAACAGTGCTAGAGAGTCAGCCAGGCAATGCAGGAGGCACAGGTTCCGTCCCTGAGTCAGGAATCTTCCCTAGGAGAGGAGATGGCAGCGCACTCCAGGATTCTTGCCTGGGACAGGTCTAACCTTCACCTGGTCCGAGGAGTGATCTGATGGTCCCCTGATGTCTTTGCATTTTGAGTGATGGGAAGGTCAGGGCTTCACAAGGCAGCCTGTTTCACTTTCAAGTAGCTGTAATTTTCAGAAATGTGTTCTTGTTTATACATCAAGGCTGCAATTTTCAGAAATGTGTTTTTGTTATACATCAAGGCTCTATTTCTCTGTAATTTTTATCTTTTGATTCCAGTCTAAATCTTAGGGCCCAATCAAAACATGTCTATCTTTTACACAGTAGCCCTGTTAAATATTTGAAGTTTCTCCTTAAGTCTTTTTCGGTAGCCTGAACACCAGTTGTTCCGGTAATTAATAATAGTTCAAAATTTTAACTTAATTAAGTTTTAACTTTGTCTAGGATGAACTTTCTTTTTTAAAGTATTGTTTAGTGTAAATTTTTTGGATACTACTCTATCTTACCAGCAGATTATTAGAACAGTCCAAGTTTAACATTTATGATTACGTGTGAACTTCCTCTTCCTGAAGCACGTGAGCTCTTTAGTTTCCCCTCTGTTAAATGAATTCTGGGTTCTTTTTAAACTGTAGTGTTAGTGTTAGCAGCACTTAGGCACTACACGAGACAGGCGCAGAAAACACCAACACTGAGACGTTGCTTTTATGGCACAGTCACTACCCTGACAGTGAGCTGGGTTCTGTGTGAAAAGCGGCCTCAGACTGGGTTAGAGAAAAGAGAAAACTCCATGTCCCTACGGAGTGAAACTGGGAATAGGTAAGCAAGAGGCCCCCTTGGGAGAAGGTACGCTCATTTATTTAACAGCCCATTTCTAGTGCCTGTCCTAGCGATACGGACTATTTTAACAGTCGTGTACAGGATGGACAAATGAGCGTGCTCTCCTGAATCTTGCATTGCTGTCTTGAATCAATGAGTGGAGTGAGTGAGAGTTGTTCAGTCATGTCCTCTTTGCGACCCCGTGGACTGTAGCCTGCCAGGCTCCTCTGTCCATGGGGTTCTCCAGGTAAGAAAGAGAACGACAGAGGAGTCTGGGGTTGGAATGGGCAACTCTGGATGATAGGATATCAGAAGGAGGAACATTGGGAGAAAAGACTTGGTAAAAACACACACACATACACACAAAACTTTTATGTGCCCCCAGGATATTTTGAGAATTGCAGCATAAATATTGTTTGTGTGAAACTCCACAGAGACAGAAAAGCGGCTGAGAACCACTAACTGAGCACCGGAGAAACTGAGGCACAGCTTTAAAACGGGTAGATTTTAATATTTATCCAGAGTTGCATAGCATTAGTGAAGGAATTGTGACTGGAATTCAGTTTTTCTAGTTCCCATTCACATTCATTCACGGTTTCTTCATATTTTTTTTTCTCAAGTGAACGTTTTCGGCTTCCCAATCTGTGCCATAACAGAACCGTGTTTCATTGACATATGGTGGGTTGGAGGAAAGTCTTAAGGAGCTGCTTTACAGATAGAGTGAGAGAAGCCCGCAAGAAGCGCGTGTGCACAACCTCTCTTAGAATAGTTGGAATTAAAGAGCTCAGAAGCCATTGTAAATGAGAATTACGCCAGCAAGGTCCCGTGCTTCCTGGAGACCATATGGTTTTTTTTGTTTTTTTTTTTCACAAATTGAACATTGTGCTTTGTTGAACAGAACTTTTTTTTTTTTTTTTTTTTTAAGAATCCTAACATTTTTATTTTAATAGACTTCTGAGTTTCACCAAATGAGGAAAGTTGGATGCCTGGGCTCATGGGTTGCTTAGATAAGGAGCCGGTGGCGGCATGCTTGTGTGGTGAGGCTGATGTCCCTCAGCACGTTGGTGCCCATCGTGTCCACCTGAGGACCCGTCCCGGGGGACCTGTGGTCTGGAGCTCAGCGGCCCAGGCTCACCATACTGGCTGCCGCACATTTTAGGGAGAGTGGGCTGAGGTCTTACCCGCTTCCCCTCAGCCCAGTAGCACTGTGGAGCAGAGGTCAGCCAGATTAGCTTCCACTTTGCAGGCCATATGGTCTCGGCTGTACCGTCAAGGCTGCTTTAGCGTGGAGCAGCCACGGGCACTATGTAAAATGCCTGAGCTGGCTGTGTGCCACTAAAACTTTATTTGCAATTCTGCGTGCTAAGATTTAGCCCTCAGGCCCTGGTTTGCTGACCGTTGACTTCCAGTTGATGAGGTAGGTATATAGGACAAATTGAGCAACTCTCTTCACAAACAAGAAGACTTTTAACCCCTCCTTCATTTTTTTTTTTTTTTAAACTTTTGGTAACATGAATTATAGTGAAATGAATGTGGCCATTCAAGCAGTCTGCCATTTGGCCATTTGACCTTGACGTGCCAAAGTTAGAGTGTGTTTTGATGTTTTCCCGAGCTACCTTCTTGTTAGGTAGCCTTTCCCCTTTTTTGGACAGAAGAAAATCTTTGATTTTACAAGCTCTTACTTGAGGAGAGGTGCTCCATGTTTCATACTGTAAACTCTTCAGTCGGAGTTTAAACAAGGCAAGAGGCATTGAGATATATTCCTTTCTAATCAGGCAAAGCTGAATTAAAATTTATGATTTGAGAAGCTAGTCAGAAGACTGTAATTAGAGTGTGTGTGTTTCCCTTACCCATTCTTAATTTGTATAGACTGTTCATCTGTCTTATCATAAGTTAATTGATATAATACCAAGTCAAGAAATAGCATTTTTAATGAAATGAAATATTCCCCTCCTGTTAGATATGAGGTTTCCACAGAACATGGAAATGTCTGTGAACTAATGAAATGTGAGAAGAATTTAGGCTCCACTTGATTAGAGCTGTACAAAAATGTCTATGGAAAAATTGCCATAGATTTTTACCCAATGTTAATACAAGGAGATTTTGGCCCCCTTTTTTTTCCCAGGAAATTTCTGTTTATCATAAGGTTGGTTAAATATGTAAATACACGTAATTTTCATTAGTAGGAATTTAAAAAAAAATCCCTAGTGGGCTACAATGTGAAATTCAAGTAGAAATTTTATTTCTAAACCTTGAATTAACAATGCTTTCCCAGCTTTTTAGCAGTATTTGTCAGAAAGAAATTACACAGGACGTGGTGGGTTTTCTTCAGTTACTAGGATATACACTTTAAACTTTTTCTGCAGTTTTCTTTTCATTTGATCCAAAACAAGCCACCAGAAGGTAGCCTTTTCTGAAGTTCACTGCTGCATTTCAAGATTGCTTCCATTCCTTCACTCATGTCATGTTCCTCGTCCTCGGACCTTCTTCCTCTGACTCAGCTTTTTCAGTGTTGCTTTTCTTCGCATCAGGCTCTTGCAGTTGTTAACGGCTACATGGTCTCCAAGTTATGACATCACTCAAAGGCCCAATGGCCAAATCTGTAAACCTTCTTTGCTCTCCTTTTTTTTGGTCCTGATGAAGATTAACTATTTGTAACAGTAAAACACTAGACAGGTCATATAGCAGTTATGCAGCACATCGTGTTGGCAGTGTATGAAAACATCCATCTTGTTATCCTTTGGCTGGTTCATTCCCCTTTAACTGCTGACTTGCTTGTTGCTTTCTTTTCCTCAGACGCTGCTTAAATTCGTCTGCCCCTCAGACTCTGGTGTTTTCTCTTTCCGTCGTGTCTCTACCTTGGCAGTCCAGCTTCTGGCAAGGTTGTTGAGTGACCGTGTGGTCCCCGTACTGTGGCCTTTCCTTCTCCATGCTGTTTCTCTGGCAGCTGCCTGTTCCCTTAGTTTCTGCGACAAGGCTGGTCTGGTTTTCCTGCTGCTCTTTGCTTCTCTCACTTGGAATCCTTGTCTTAGCCCCCAAGTGTCTCTGCTTCCCGAGGCGCTGTTGGTCTCTCCTGCTCGCCCCGTGCCCTCTCTCGTGCCCTCCCTGCTCCCGGGTAGCCCTTCTCTGCTGACGACCCTGAAATGTAACCCTAGAGCCTGCTCTGTGGTTTTCAGCTGAATGCTCGCGTCTTGAGAGGTCAGCTGTTCCCTTAGCTGTTAACAGTAACCCCGTTCTCCCAGCTACCATGTTTGGGGCCTCTCTTTGGCCTCATCTCTCCCCCATTTTCCACCTTCCTTTATTTAGTTGTGCCTTCTCAAGTTCACCCCTGTGAGTGTCCTCTTTCGAAAGCTTTTGGTGTATACATATGCATAGAAGCCCGAAAAGAAATTCACCGCGGTGCTGAAGATCTTTCATCGCTGGATGCTGGAGTTGCCTGTCGTTTGAGTTTTGGGTCTCAGCCGCAGGTCTTAGTGGTTTCTGTGCTTGGACGCAGCCGGCAGGCTTTGCCTTTCACACCTCCCTCGTCCTGAGCCTTGTCCGGTGGGGCTCCGAGCTGTCTCCTCGCTCCTTTCTGCCTCTGCTGTTTTCCTCGGTGCTCCTGTGGTGTGCTCCTGCGTCCCCTGCGACCATTTCTCAGGGCTTCCATCCAGACCTCCTTCCTCAGTGGAGCCCTTCTTCCAGCCGAGTGTGTCTTGTCTTTTCACGAGTGCTCTGGGCCCCATGTCACCTCCTGCGTCCCGCCCTCTGGCCTTCTTAACGTGGGTTTTTGGTGTTCATGTCTTCATTAGATTGTGAGCTCCATGTGGGAAGAGATTGGGTCTTACTCATCCTTTCCCCGTTTTGGTTTACAGTCTCTTACTTTTTCTCTGGGAGACAGCCCCTTTCCCTACTGGCTGTCTGTGGTTCTGGTGGGACGGCCAGTCCAAGCGTCCTGCCAAGAGGATGCCCCCTCCCCGGAGTTTGAATATTGAGTCCTGGGCTGCAAGGACTGGCAGTGACCGGTGCTGACTCGCCCTGGCCAAGGTGCTCTGAAGAAGCCACTGGTTAGTCCCTGCTTCCCAGACCCCTGGAGCTGCTGTGGTCCCTGAACTCTGCGAGGCCCGCCTCTCCAGATTTTCCTCCGTATCTGTGAGCTATTCATATCCTTCCAATAAATGTGTCTTTCTCTCTGTCTCTCTTTTTTTTTAAACAAAACAAAACAAAACAAAACTTTAAGTTAGCCAGAAATAGTTTCTGTTGATTTTACCCAAAGATACCTTCCAGTAGAGCTGTTATGATCAGAACTGACCAGACTTTAATCATTTTGCTTCTTACACTGATTTCTCATGTGTGGTTTTTTTTTCCTTCTTCTTCTTTTAAAAACCAAAACAAAACCCAGCCTGAGACCGCTGCGGCCTTGAAGCGGACTCTGGAGGCCCTGATGGACAGAGGGGCTGTGGTGAGGAGCCTGGAGAGCCTGGGTGAGCGCACGCTCCCCTACAGGATGTCGGCCCACAGCCAGCGGCACACCAGGGGAGGGTAAGTGCTCCGCAGGCCGCTCGGCCCCGCCCCTGGCGGCCCCGTCAGAAGCACTGTGGCGCTCATCTCTGGTGGCCAGACGCTCACAGTCACACCCCATTGTGCCAGGGGGTGTGCAGGTTGTGTGCCCCACAAGTGTTCTGTTGCAAATGGGATGCATGTATGCTCACCCACAGTGAACTAACCAGAACCCCAAAAGAGGCCATGCCAGGGAAGAGACGTTCATAAGCTTTTGTTTGTGGGAACCCTTTGTTGCCAGCATAAGCACTGTCTTCCCCTGACAGTTCTTTAATTTTTGCCTTTGAAACACCTCATTGAGCAACGTGCTGTCCACCTACTCAGTGCTCCCTTTGTAATTACGAAGATTGCAGGTAACAAGCAGGATGCGCTTCTCAATACCAATGTATGTAACTAGAGCTTAAAACCCCCAATAGAAGAATGGTTTTACCTACTCCAACCAGTTTTAATCACAATATTTTGTAATGGGATTTTTTTTTCCATATGGTATATGGCAAGTTCCTCACACATGTCAAGGGTTCGCTTTTGTAGCAGTAACTATCTTGGAGAAATTCTCTGACGTCAGTTTGTTTGTTGGGTTGGTTTGACGCGTCTCTATAAAGTTATGTCCCTGGTTTCTGGTTTGGAGGAGGAGTCTTACATTGTTGTGTTTCCTAGAAGTAGGTTGATGGAGACATGGGAATCAGTTTTTAGCTTCTCTGGTAAAGCCCAGGACTGGACCTGATTCTGGCTCTTCCCAGCTGTGTGGCCTAGACTAGGCCACAGAGCTTCTCTGGAAGGAACTCAGGTGGTCGTTCTTCTGTCCACGCTGCCCCAGGGGTGGAACGAGATGACCTCGAAGATACGCTCTGTGGGACACACTGTGTGTCGTACAACACTGCTCCTAGTCACGTGGGGCACGTGGCCTTGTGCGGGTGCGATGCGTGTGACAGGCCCAGGCGGAGCCTCACCTCACCCTGGCTGTTCTTCCTCACCTGTAAACCTTCTGCCAAGATGTGGCATGGACGGCACGTGCCACCTTTTGATTGCTTCCCCTTGTTCTGTGCTGGTGTTCAGCTTCTGGAGAACACCTCTGAAGAGCATGCCTGAGGCGTTGCTAGGCAACAGGAAATGCACGGTGGCTTATTCCTCTCCACCCTCATAACAGCAGTGAGCGATGGAGATTGTGTGTGTGAATTTCTTTTTTAGCTTAACCGAAAAGGAGTTTGGTCTTAATAGCCAGGCTATGAATCCTTTTGCCTATTGCCTCCCCCTCCCCCCACTTTTTTTTTAAGAGAAGCCGATAAAACTTGGCCAAGACTTATTAGCGAGGTTCTGTGGTGAGAGGTACTGAACAGGGAGAGAAGCCAGTTTCCTCCTTATTTACTTGCAGGAATGTACAGTAGGAATGCTTTCCTCCAACCCCTTTCCATGTAGAGGATTCTGACCTTGTTGAGGAGGGCATGGCAGACCACTCCAGTATTCTTGCCTGGAGAGTTCCCATGGACAGAGGAGCCTGGTGGGCTAGAGTCCGTGGGGTTGCAAAGAGTCTTAACAAGACTGAGCAGCTAAGCACAGCACAAACCCCTTTCCACGTAGAGGATTCTGACCTTGTTGAGGGCTGGTGCAGCCAGCATCCTAGAATTTGCATTTCTCAGGGTGCTGCGGAGCACGCTCTGAGAACCACGGCACTGACTCGCTGAGTTTCCTGGCCTCTGTGTGCCATGCTGGGGTAGGGTGGTTCTCTGTCTCCTTCATGGGTAGAATAATTTCAGCTCTGAAAAGAGCTCACCTGAAATTAAGCCAGAGCTGCTCACAACAGCGGCTCCACATCCCAGGTTCCTGCCAAGGTGCCTGTGCCCCCCGAGGACTCTCTGGGGTCCATGGTCATTTACAGTTAAAGACTTTATTTCTCGGGGTGAGGGTTGAGGGTGGAGGTGTTTGTTTGTTTGTTTTTACTTTCAAACTCCTCAGGAAAGGAGAAGTAGCATCCTTAACGTGTATCAGACCGTGTCTGTTTCACATCTCCACAGAAAGGCGTTGCCCAGCCCCAGTCGGGGGAAGGCGGGGCAGTTCGTGTTTTTTAAGCTTGCTTTGCTCAGGACAAAGCAGTATGTGGGGTTTAATTGTGTGAGGCAATATTTTCCAAAGTGTGGTCTCTGAAATTCTAGTGATACAGATAAGCTCCACCAAAAAATGGAGGCTGTGTGTGGTCAGTCAGATACGGGAAGCCTTAAAGGAAGGGGGTGGGGGAGGCGGGGGCTTCCCTGCTGGTCCAGTGGTTAAGACTGTGCCTCTAGCGCAAGGGGCGAGGGTGTGATCCCTGGTTGGGGAGCGAAGATTCCACATGTCACTAGGTTGGTTGGTTTGGTTAAAAAAGATGGGAAACCTTGCATGACCTAATCCTCCTGGAGGTCGACAACATGCCTTGGTGTATAAATGGCAAGCGTCTCCTTCGTAAGGTGCCTCCGTTTGTCAGTTTTACTTGACCGCGTCGCTTTTGTTTTTGTAACACTCACTGATCCTCTTCGCAGTGGCTCTTGATAATGAGATGGGGGGCTCATGTAGTCTGGAGTCCCCGAGTTGGAGATTTGGAATTGAGCGACGTGCCAGATGTCTGTAGTGGGGAGCTTCATTTCGGTCAGCTGTGCTCTTTGCTGCAGCCAGCCCTACCATAGTCCTTGACCCCAGCGACACTTGTAGTGGGCATGGTGTTCACTTGGAGAGTTCTTTCTGTGCACTGGCATAGCCAGAGGAGGCGTTACAGACGTGTGCTTAGCAGACGGTGTGCCAGGGTGTGTTAGGTACAGTCAAGGCTCGCTTTTAGGACGTGGTTGAGAAGAAACAGAGCAGACTTGTTCGTTAACTGTTTTATCAGCATCAGACGTTTTTCTCTCCAAACAGCCTGGAGGCTGTGAAATGTATCTGTAATTTTCGAGGGGCCCTGTGGCTCAGTGGTAAGGAATCTGCCTGCCAGTTCAGGAGACACAGGGTTGATCCCTGGGTTGGGAAGACCTCCAGGAGGAAGACATGGCAACCCACTCCAGCATTCTTGCTTGGGAAATCACATGGACAGAGGAGCCTAGCAGGCTACAGTCCATGGGGTCACAAAGAGTCAGACAACTGAGCACGCACGTGCTGATTTGAATCCTGAAGTTGATGTGTGAGAGCCAGGCTTTTGGCTGGTTGACGAGTGAGCCCTGATGCCCCCCGAGAATCCACTTTGTGTTGTGGTGCTGTGGCTCTTAGGGCTTGTTGCCTTTACATTTTGTGGGACGAAGTGATACATCCTAGTGGTCTTCCTAGGTCTCAGGATAGTTCTTGTGACCGTCATGGTTCCTCATCTCAGGGAGTTTTCAGTTGAATTAGAGACTTGCCTGCCTGTTGCTAACCTGGGCACCAGCCAAGGGTGCATCGGGGCAGGGGCTCAGCATGGAAGGGTCCCCCTGGCCAGGCTGCCTGCCAGCTGTCCCTCTTCCAGTTATTTCCCTCATGTTGAGCGATCGCCTGCCACTCTCACCTCCTTCCCCCAGATCCGCACCCCTGCTGCACACATGCCAAGTAGGCCTGAAAGAAGAATGAGAGAGTGCTTAGGTGGGAGAGGTGGGGCTTCTTTAGGTGATTTCGGAAGTTTTCCAAAAGGAGGAGGTGGTACCCGGTGTTTATTATTATATCAAATCTAATACCAGTTTATGCCCCCCAAAATGTAATCATTGTATTCCAAATACTAACTTAGTCCTGACTTTGGGAGCAGGTTACATTCCAGGAATTTGTGTTTATTGTTTATAACTGGGGACCTGTTTTCTCACTGGAACAACTTGATGGTTAAGTTCCCTAGGCTGATCCATAGGAACTTACTTTTAAACTCATCCTCTCTGAGGGTCGAAAGAGGTGGATGCGTCACTTGTGTCCCCCAGTGATGTGAATTAGGAACTGGGAGGCCTTGACTAGATGCCCTGTCGCTGTTTGGGCCGGGTTGGGATGGTTGGGGAGTTTGGATCTCCTGGACCAGCTTTCTAGATGGCCACTTCCAGCCTCAGTCACCAGCCCTCAGCCCCCCAGCCCTGTTTCACCAGGCAGTGTCTGGAAACCCCTGGAGGGACTGTGGTTAGGAGCTGGGTGGGGAAGGTCCAAGAAGGTCTGGGATTTAGTCCCAGCTTGGGCTTTGCCTGGGTCTCGGGGGGTGGGGGTGGGGGGGCGCAGATTCTCTTTGTTTTGTGCCTTTACGTGCTCACCTTCGTACCCGTGTCGACTTTTCTGGGAAATGCAAGTTTGGTGTTGTGGAAAATTCTTATCCGTGTTCCTTGGTGTCTAAAAGGGTCCAGCGTGACATGCTCAGAAGGGAGCCACGGGAGTACTTGCTCGTTTAGACCCTTGTTCAGAAGGGGCAGGCCTCGCACCAAGGCGTAGCATGGGTCCGTCACCCTCCGCCTGCAGCCTCACAGCGTCTTCCTCCCGGGCCACACGGCCTGGCCTAAGGCTCTCTTTCCACTAGATGGGGCTGGACTGAGACTCAGAGCCATTCCTCATGCAGGAGAGGGAACCTTAGAAGAAACCCTGGTCCGTATGGCAGCATCGGGCCTCAGCTCGTGTGTAAAAGAACCCCCCTCCCCGCAATGCCCGGGCTGGCTTTGACTGTTTTTTACCGTGTCTGATTTTCCTGCAGTGCCACTGGGCTGACTCCAGAACACGTGTGTATATGAATGCTTAAGTAGTGAGGTTTTTCTGGCCTGTTTTGTCCCTTCTTTCTCTGTTCTCATCTGCTGTAAAAGGTGAGTAGGTGCTTACAGCACAGATATGCTGGCCTACATATAAGATGCCCTTCTATTTACGGGTAAGCAGAATGATAAAAATAACTGGCTCTATGGTGAATCAGTGGAATTTTACTGACTCGCTCCCCAGATGTGTCTGTAGCGTCCTCCAGGAGCGCTGGCACCCTCTCTCTCTTAGATTGATTCTCCCCTGTAGTTTTCCCACTTGCTAACATTTCCCTGTTCTTGCGCTTTGCTGCCAGCATCAGGCCCAGGCCAGCATCCTGACCCCGTTCTTGCGTGTAGGTGCTTCATGACGGGATTTCAAGGCAGGACTGCTCTGGCCTTGCTCACTTTTTCGGTGGCAGTGTCCCAAGATGTGTAAGTGTTCTGCAGCAGGTTTGGTGGTTTTTCAAAGGTACGAGACCCAGTAGATATCAAAAGAAACGGGGGCTTTTCCACACAGAGGGTGGTTTGAAGGCAAACAGTCCACTTGCCTCAGGGAAGCCTGAATCCAGCAAGGTTTAACCCGTGCAGTCTGCTGTTCACTTGGATCTGTTTCTTCTCTTCAGAAAGGCTTGACGACGCTACACAGCTAGGCTGCAGAGCCCTCTCCTCCCCCCGCCCCCTTGCCCACCCCACTTGCTGTGAGCGGCTGTGCGCTTCAGTGGAAATTTCCACTCGTCTGCCGGGGATGGGGGCGGGGGGAGGCCGTGAGCACGTGTGTGGCTGTGTCTGAGAGAGACAGACAAAGAACGTAACTCACATTCAAGCAGGCACTTTTTATGGAAAACTTGTAAATGCAGGGTGAAGACAGAAGTGAAATAAAAACCAAATACACTCTTTCCGTACAGGACATGGCAGGAAGGCATGTTTCTTCCCTCCGCCCCTTGGGTGGGCTGGGGGCTGGCAGCCAGCTGAGCCTTGTGTCAGGAGGCGAATGAGTGGTCCCTGGGCTTTTGGCATAGAGAGAAGGAGCCGAAAGGATGCTCGGGGGTGCTGGCTCCCTCGAGAAACCGGGCTGGGCTGGAGCGTCCTGGTGGCACTGGGCTCAGCCTGTTCTGGGGAAGCTCTTGTTGATAGGGTCTTCTCTGGTCTCTGGGGTTTCGTGGTGGAGAGCTTTGTAGTGAGTGTTTTCAGAAATACACAGGAGGGTGAATTATCACCTTCAAGACCACGTGGGCAGTTCTGCCCACGAGACGGCTCCCCCGTTTCTCCACTTTGGAATATGGGACTCTGTGATGAGAAAATACACTCTTGTACTGGACCTTTTTTTGCCTTTTCTCTCCTTGAAAGTGAAAGTGTTAGTCATTCACTCATGTCTGACTCTCTGTGAGCCCATAGACTCGAGCCCACCAGCTTCCTCTGTCCTGGGATTCTCCGGGCCAGAATCCTAGAGTGGATAGCCACTCCCTTCTCCAGGGGATCTTCCCTACCCAGAGAGCGAGCCCAGGTCTTCTGCATTTCAGACAGATTCTCTCCCGTCTGAGCCACCAGGGAAGCCCCTTTCTCTCCCTGCCTGGTATCAATCACCTCCTGGCTTCTACTTCTGCAGAGTTGGTGCCACATAAAACCCTAATGCTTTTCTGTAGAAAGGCGAGATGCTGGGATGAAGCTCGTGTCTGCCTCGCAGATAAAGTGATGCTATAATTAGAACCACACGTGGGAAAAATACACCTCGAAGTGCCAGCACCACCGGGTTTTGTGTTGGAGGCAAGGGCAGTACTTGCCCTGCCTGCCTGGCACACAGAACCGTTTCCCTGGTGCCACTGAACGCATGGTTGAAGATGCTGGGAGTATGCACTATGATTAGACTTCAGATCACTACACTGGGTTTTTCCAAAGTGATCCGTTCCTTTTATTGATTTAATCACTGATTGGAGTAAATGGGGAGAAGGGAGAACTAGCTATTTGGAGAACTTGATTTCTTTTTTTCCCCCTTAGTGAAATGTCAGCTTTGGGGCCTATCTAGGCTGGGCAGTTACAGTCATAATTCTGAACTTCCTTGAGCCAGGAGCTTACCATGAGGATGGAGGTGACGAAGGAGTCACCGTGTGGTGTGACGTTGGGGGTCTGCATTCTGACTCTGCCTAGCTGGTTTAGGGCAGGCAGCCCACGTGGGTAATCTCATTGTGGGTAAAGGAGGGGGAAAGATGCCTCTGGAGACCCAGAGCCCTTCTTTTGGTGCCTTCCTCAGAACAGCCCTGAAGCTGAAGCTCCAGTACTTTGGCCACTTGATGCAACACCCCAACTCATTGGAAAAGACTGTGATGCTGGGAAAGATTAGGGCAGAAGAGAATGACAGGGGATGAGATGGTTGGATGGCATCGTCAACTTAATGGCCATGAGTTTGAGCAAACTCTGGGAGATGGTGAAGGAGAGGGAAGCCTGGCATGCTGCAGTCCATGGGGTCACAAAGAGATGGATATGACTGAACAACAACGAGAACAGCCTCTCATCTGAATTTCAGAATGGCCTCTCCGTGGCAGATTTCAGTGGCAAGTAGGGCGTGCTGAGGTCATTTGGTCAGCCACACTCTCATCTCTACAGGTCTGTCCTGGACCTGTGCTTTCATGGGAGAAGGATCCTTGCAGGCATCAGAAGCTGCCCAGGCCTACAAGCCTGAGTAGGCTGTTGCTGAGCCTCACGTCCCCATGGATAGAAAATCCCACGGTCATTCCTCAGGTACCCTGTGGTTAGAAACCCCAGCAGCCAGGATTCAGTGTCCATGACCGCTGCGTCCCTTCCACAGCCTTTGGCAGGACAGGAAGATGTACGCGGGCCGTGGAAGACTGGGTCTCCGCCAGACAGCGGTCCTGTGACTTCTGTCGCCAGTCGGACTCAGGTCAAGGCCATGAGTGCCTCATCTTTTTAGTCTGCTGAGCTTTGCCCATCATCGATGGTCACTGATAGGTTAAGTTTGCCCGAGACAAGTCAGTGAGAAAAAGAGTATGTCCTGGCAGCCACCAAGAACTGGTCAGGGCACCCCTGTGTGGAGAAGCCAGGTTAGACTGTTGATTTATGAGCTTGGACCGCTAAGACAGACAGAGATTGTTCTGGACCCTGGCTTGGTTCCCTTGTGGTGGGGAGGGGCACCTTGGTTCCCAGGGTGTGGGGTCGGGGGGAGATGGTGGAGATCAGAGGTTCAGCTCTGGCCCAGGAGTGTTGACTGCAGCAAGACCTGCCTATCTGTGAGCCACGCTTCCCCTTCCCTGTGGTGGTGGTGTTTCCTTTTGGTGGAAATTTCCATGATGTAACAAGGACATGGGAGTGGAAGCTGTCTTTGCCCACATGGGCCCCGGGCGTAGATCAGCAGGGTGATAAGCGTGAAATGAGTGTCACAGCTGTGGTTGTGGGCACAAGCCCATTTGCATCTTGGCCAGTGCTTTTGTCTGGAGTTGATTGCTGGGTGCGTGTGACCGGGAGAGGGAAGGCAGAATAGGTAAAAAGAAGGTGAAGGCTCGGGGGTTTGGAAGTCACAGAGCCTCCCCCCTGTCCCACAAAGCCAAGCTTAGGCTCTCCAGGCCTTCTTGGGCTTTTCTTTATGCGTGAGAACCCTCCAAAAGGCTGGTTGCTAGCTGTCTTTGCCCACATGGGCCCCGGGCGTAGATCAGCAGGGTGATAAGCGTGAAATGAGTGTCACAGCTGTGGTTGTGGGCACAAGCCCATTTGCATCTTGGCCAGTGCTTTTGTCTGGAGTTGATTGCTGGGTGCGTGTGACCGGGAGAGGGAAGGCAGAATAGGTAAAAAGAAGGTGAAGGCTCGGGGGTTTGGAAGTCACAGAGCCTCCCCCCTGTCCCACAAAGCCAAGCTTAGGCTCTCCAGGCCTTCTTGGGCTTTTCTTTATGCGTGAGAACCCTCCAAAAGGCTGGTTGCTGTAGTTTGGACTGGGTGGGAGCCATGGGGGTCTGGAGCCTGCCTCGCACCCTGTGACCCAGTGCAGCTCAGTGGCGGGGGTTGGACTGCATGTCTCCGTGGTCCCCTCCAGCCCTTCCGTTCTCTGATTCTGTAACCCTCAGGTTCCAAAGCTCTCAGTGGCTGTTAGAATTCTGGCAGTGGCCACTTAGTAAGCCGAGTGACCTTGAACGAATGACTTAATTGGTGTGAAATTCAAAGGAGGGTATGGTGTAGGAAACCGTGTTGAAAGCGGCTGGAGCGCAGGTTGTTGCTGGGGAGAGGCTCGTGGGCCCCAGCCAGCACCAGCACGCTTCCGCTCCTCGCACTCCCTCAGTTGCCACGCGGAATGGAGCGTCTGCTTCCTCCCTCTTCTTCAGGAGCTGTTCAAAAGAAAGTTCTACCTGAGACATTTTCCTTTCCGTTTCTGAGATGAGAGGTTTCTGATCCATCTGGCCTCTGGTTTCCATCCTTGGGGATCCTCTTTCCCCTTATCACAAAGTGGCATCCGAAGGCTGGGGTTATTTCTCGGCATTATCTGATGAGGGCCGGTGGACGGGGAGCCCTGCCCAGGAAGCCTGCATGAGGAGTGACTGGTGGCGGCTGGGCTGGTCACTGGCTGTCGTAACACACTCCCTCTCAGAAACTGTTTAGACTTGGAGGCGAGCCCACAGAAACGCCTAGTAGAATGGAAAACGGAAGAAAACAGTACTTCCAAACCCCAGATATGGTATTTGAATGACTTGACCATAAGGAAGGGTAGGCTTAACTCAATAGCACAAGAGACCCCTGTGTACTTTTCTGGAGGGAGGGGACTTGGGACACTCGGGAGCTGGTTGCGGCAGCTGCCGGGGTTGCTGTGTGCTCAGAGCCTGTCAGTCCCTTGCTCATAAGCATTTCCCTCCATCGAGCACCCCTGTATAGGAGATGGCAGTTCAATGCACTTAGCAGGCCAGCAGGGCCTTAAGTGGAGCAAAGCAGAAAGAGGACATTTCTAGGGACCCTGAGCAAAAGGCAGCTTGGAGAGGATGTGTATGTATTTAAATAAAACTCCCTGCTGCAGAATTAAGCACGGTGGGATACTGACAGACAGAGGGTGCGGTCACAGCTCGTCCATGGCATTCTGATGACTACAGGATGAAAGAACGAATGGATTACAAGGGGAGAGAAGTGCTGGAGGCCATGCTGAGTGAGTGAGTTCCCAGCCCTGGCCACCAGGTGGCATAACTATTTGGGGGTTGGAGGAGTGGGTGATGTGCTGGGGGTGGACAAGGAGAAGGTAATTTAAGGTTGATTACACTTACTTTGGGCTTCCCTGGTGGCTCAGATGGTAAAGGATCCACCTGCAATGCAAGAGATCCCCGTTTGATCCCTGGGTCAGGAAGATCCCCTGGAGAAGGAAGTGGCCCCCAACTCCAGTATTCTTGCCTGGGGAATCCCATGGACAGAGGAGCCTGGTGGGCTACAGTCCATGGGGTCACAAAGAGTTGGACACAACAGAGCGACTAACTCTTTCCGCACTTATTTTTTAGGCTCTAATTTAGAAGCTTACCAAGATAAGTAATCAGTAATTAGCCATTGAACAAATGAGCAGTTCTTCAGTTGGGTGATTGCAGTACTAGTGCCTGCTATGTGGAGTAGAAATAAAAAGTAGAGCTAAACCTTGGAAAGTGTGGCCAGGTTGGTGTGTAACGTTGAGTAAGCCCCAGTGGTGGTCTCCTCATTGAGCAAATGTGCAGCACAGTGCTTCAAGAAGTTTGCCCAGGTAGTGGAGAAATTTGCTGTTTTTATTAATATTTCATTTCTTGAAAAAACCTGTGGTATCTTCATCAGCTGTAATTACTCCCACCACTCTGCACCAAGTCATTCACCCAAATCTTGCTCATTCAACTTCTGCATACCGTTTAAAACTCAACAGCTCTATAAAGATAGAAATGACACACAGTGGACTGCATGTATGCATAAACCCATGAAATCTCCACAATCAAGATGTAGTTTCTTTTACTCTGCAAAATTATTATGAGATTCATTACTGGTATTTATTAATAGTTTATTCCTTTTTATTGCTGAGTAGTATGTCATTGTATGGATATACAACAGTTTGCTTATCAGTTTACATGTTAATGAATATTTGTATTATTTCTAGTTTGGGGTTGTTAAAAGTTAAGCTGCTATAAACATCGATATACGAGTTGTTCTCTGGGCATATCTAGGAATGTAAATCTCGAAATGGAATGGCTTGATCATAATGGCAGATAAATGTTTTATTTTTTAAGAGAATGCCAAACTGTTCTCCGAAGTCAGTCATATCATTTTGCATTCCCACTGGCAGTGTATGAAAGTGTCAGTTTCTCTGCGTGCTCACCAGCACTTGCTATGGCCATTCTAATAGGTCATTCTTTGTGGTTTGTCCCTTGGGCCATTCTCGTAGGTAACTCTCTGTAGTTTTAGTTTGCGTTTCTCTGATGAGTAGTGGTGTTAAGCATCTTTTCATACACTTCTTTGCTATTGTATATCTTTAGCGAAATGCTTTTTCAAATTTTTGGTGCATTTTTAGAATAGTTTTAGAAATAGTTTTAAACTAAAGTTGGAGAGGTTTTAATATTCTAGAAATAAGCCCTTTACCAAATATGAGATTTGCAAGTCCCAGTATATGGCTTATCTTTCTACATCTTAAAGAGTCTCTTTCAAAGAGCAGTTTTTAATTTTGACAAGGCCTAAAATGTCAAATTTTTCTTTTATGGAAATTGTGCTTTTGGTGTCTTGTCTAAAGAATCTTTGCTTAATACAGAGTCACAAGGATTTTGTCTCAGGTTCTCTTCTAGTTTTATAACGTTACGTTTTATGTTTAGATCTGTGTTCTATTTTGAGTTAATTTTTGTATATGGTACAAGTATGGATCAAAGAGTTCATTTTTTGGCCTGTGGATATCAAATTGTTCCTGTACCTTTTGTTGAAAGGGACTGTCCTTTGTTTTTTGAGTTGCTTTGGCACCTTTGTCACAAATCAGTATACTTATGTGCATGGATCTAATTCCCAACTCTTCTGTTGATTTGTTTGTCTTATCTCTATGCAGATACCTACTGCCTTGATCACCATAGCTTCATAGTAAGTCTTGAAACAGGTAATGTTAGTCCTTCAACTCTATTCTTTATCAAAGTTGTGTTGGCTGTTCTTGGTCTTTTGAATTTCCATATGAACTTAAGAATCAGTTGTAAATTTCTAACAAAAAATTTTAGAATTTTGACTGGGATAAATTTGGCTCTTTAGATCAGTTTGGGAGAGTAGACATCTGAATAAATTGAATCTTTTAGAACTAACACCCCCCCCCCCAAATGTCCTTTTCATTATAGGGGACTGGAAT
>SJXQ01004958.1:47614-121617 GCA_006408695.1 Aepyceros melampus | reverse complement strand
TCCTGCAACTTTACTATATTCATTAATTAGCTCTAGTAATTTTCTGGTGGAGTCTTTAGAGTTTTCTATGTAGAGGATCATGCCATCTGCAAACAGTGAGAGCTTTACTTCTTTTCCAATCTGGATTCCTTTTATTTCTTTTTCTGCTCTGATTGCTGTGGCCAAAACTTCCAGAACTATGTTGAAAAGTAGCAGTAAAAGTTGGCACCCTTGTCTTGTTCCTGACTTTAGGGGAAATGCTTTCAATTTTTCACCATTAAGGAGAATGTTTGCTGTGGGTTTGTCATATATAGCTTTTATTATGTTGAGGTATGTTCCTTCTATTCCTGCTTTCTGGAGAGTTTTTATCATAAATGGATGTTGAATTTCATCAAAGGCTTTCTCTGCATCTATTGAGATAAAGCCATCTAGTCCTGGACTTTTGTTTGTTGGGAGATTTTTTATAACAGTTTCTATTTCCGTATTTGTGACTGGCCTGTTCATAGTTTCTATTTCTTTCTGGTTCAGTCTTGGGAGGTATTTTTTTTTATTTTCCATTTGATTTCTTTAGAGATTCACTGGTTTTTTAATAATATATTACTTAGTCTCCATTTGTTTATGTTATTTACAGTCTTTTTTCCCCTGTGATTGACTTTTAATTTCATAGCATTGTGGTCAGAAAAGATGCTCGATTTGATGTCAGTTCTTTTACATTTCCCAATACTTGACTTGTGCGCCAATCTATCCTGCAGAATATTTGCTGTGCACTTGAGAAAAAAATTTATTCTACTTATTTCAGATAAAATGCACTATAAATATCAATAAAGTCTATCTGGTCTGTTGTGTCATTTAAGACATATTTCCTTATTAATTTTCTCTCTGCATAATCTGTCAGTTGATGTAAGTGGGTTGTTAAATCCCCCCATTCTTACTGTTACTCTTGTAGTTTCCCTTTTATGGCTTATAGCATTTGCTTTATATATTGAGGTGCTACTATTTGGGTGCATACATGTTTACAAGTGTTATATCTTCTTCTTGGATTGATCCCTTGATATGTTGTGTCCCTCCTTGTCTCTTGTAATAATCCTTATTTTTAGTGTATTTTGTCTGATATAAGTATTGCTACTCAAGCTTTACTTTCATTTCCTTTGGCATAGATTATTTTTATATATTCCATTCCTTTCAGGCCATATGTATCCCTAGATCTGAAATGAGCATCTTGTAAACAGCATATATATGGGTCTTGTTTTTCTGTCCATTCAGTCAGTCTTTTGGTTGAAGCATTTAGCCCATTTACATCTAAGTTAATTATCATTATGTATGTTTCTATTACCATTTTCTTAATTGCTTTTATAGGTCTTTTTTCTTTCCTTCTTCTTTTGTTTTTTCTTCTCTTGTGGTTTGATGAACGTCATTAGTGTTTATTTGGATTGCTTTTTCTTTTTTATATGTATATCTATTATTGTGTGTTGGATATGTATATCTATTATTGTTTGTTGGTTTTCATTCCCCCTGAGGTTTTGGTATAACAGTCTATATAAATACAAGGCTGTTTTAAGTTTCTGGTCTTAAAATTTCAAATTTAATTCCCATATTTGTACTGTCCTTTTTTCATGGTTGCTGTTTTTGCAACCATATTTCCCTATGGATTATTTCCTGCTTTTACTGTATGTTGGCTTTTACCAATGATCTTTCCACTTTGTGATTCTATGGAATTCTCTAGGCCAGAATACTGGAGTGAGTAGCCTTTCCCTTCTCAAGGAAATCTTCCTAACCTAGGGATCAAACCCAGGTGTCCCACATTGCAGGCAGATTCTTTACCAGCTGAGCCACAAGGGAAGCCCAAGAATACTGGAGTGGGTAGCCTTTCCCTTCCTATTCCAGCAGATCTTCCCAACCCAGGAATTGATCCAGGGTCTCCTACATTGCAGGTGGATTCTTTACCAACAGAGCTATCAAGGAAGTCCATATATTTCCCTATGGATGATTTCCTGCTTTTACTGTATGTTTGCTTTTACCAGTGAGCGTTCCAATTTGTGGCTTTCTTGTTTGGCAACCCACTCCAGTACTCTTGCTGGAAAATCTCATGGACAGAAGAGCATAGTAGGCTACAGTCCATGGGGTTGCAAAGAGTTAGACACGACTGAGCAACTTCACTTCACTTCTAAGTTCCTTTAGGAAATGTAGTAAAGCTGTTTTTCTGCTGCTGAATTCCCTAAACTTTTGCTTGTTTGTAAAACTTTTGATTCTCTGTCAATTCTGTATGACAGGCTTGCTGGGTAGAGTATTCTTGGTTGTAGGTTTTTCCCCTGTTTTTACTTTATATGGTGCCATTCCTTTCTGGCCTGCAGAGTTTCTACTCAAAACTCAGCTAGTAACCATATGGGGTTTCCCTTATATGTTTTTCCCTTATGTGTTATTTGCTGCTTTTCCGTTGTTACTTTTAATATTTTTTTGTGTGTGTGTTTAACTTTTGTTAGCTTGATTAATTGTTTCTCAGCATATTCTTCTTTGAGTTTATCTCTGTGTTTCCTGAACCTGGGTGACTATTTCCATTCCCATGTAAAGAATTTTTTTTTTCTATAATCTCTCAAAATATTTCCTTAGGCCCTTTATCTTTCTCTTCTTCTTCTGGGACCCCTATAATTTGAATGTTGCTGTGTTTAGTATTGTGCCAAAGGTCTCTGAATCTCTTATCATTTTTTGTTTTAATTCTTTTCCATCACACTGATTTCCTCCATTCCATCTTCTAGCTTGGTTCTTCTGCCTCATTTATTCTGCAATTGATTCTTCTAGTGCACTTTTTATTTCATTTATTGTGTTGTTGATCTCTGTTCTTTAGTTGTTCTGTATCTTTGTTTAACATTTTTTATATCTTCTCCATCTGTGCATCAGTTCTTTTCCTGAGATTTTAGGACATCTTTACTATTATTACTCTGAATTCTTTTTTTTTTGGTAAGTTGCCTGTCTCCTCTTCATTTAGTTGTTCTAATAGATTTTTATCTTGCTCCTTCTTCTGTAACAAATTTCTCAGTCCTCTCATTTTGTCTGACTTACCATGTGTGTGGTCTGTTTTACACAGGTTGCAGGATCTTATTTCTCTTGCTACTAGTGCCTGTCCCCTGGTGGGTGAAGTTGGCCCAGGGGCTTTTGCAAGTTTCCTGGTAGGAGAGACAGGTGTCTGCCCTCTGTGAGTGGAGCTGGGTCTTATCCCTCTGGTGAGCAGGGCTATGTCGAGTGGTATGTTTTGCAGTGTCTGTGAGCTTAGTATGACTTTAGACAACTTGTCTGCTGATGAGTGAGTCTGTATTCTTATCTGCTGGTTGCTAGGCCTGAGATGCTCCAGCATGGGAGCCTACAGGCTGTTTGGTAAGGTTGGGTCTTAGTGCCAAAATGACCTCTGGGAGAGCTCACACCAATTAATATTCCCTTGGGTCTCTGATACCAGTCAGTTTGCCCCCACAGTGAACTACAGCCAAAGCCATATCTCCCCAGGAGACCCTTCAAGAGCTTTAGACAGGTCTAGTCCAGGTTTCTATGGAGATACTGCCCTGTGCTGAGTCCCAGGGCATATGAGCCCTTGTGTGCATCCTCCAAAGAGTGTCTCTTTCCCCCAACCTTGTGGAGTTCCTGAACTGAAGCCCTGCTGGCCTTGAAGGCTAAATGTTATGGGGATTCTTTGTCCTGATGCCAGTCCCTGTCATGGAGTGCTATTTTTATTTGGGAATTAACTTTACCAAATAGCCTGCAGGCTCCCATGTAGAGTAAAGGTGTGAGGGCTTTGTTTATTATGGGTGACTGCCACCTCTTTCCTCAGTGTATTTTCTGACCATTATCTTCTCGATAGGGGATTTGACGTAGACTGGGGACTCCCTTTGCTCTGTGGTTGTCATTGCCCTGTCAGGGGTGTGATTTGCTCCCATGTTGTTGGAATAGAGTCCCCCTGATCAGTTACTTAGCTATGTTTCCCATCTAAAATGCAAGGTAGCTGGAATTGGAACACTCCCACTGGGAGAGAACCACTGAGTATTCCTCCTCTGACACAGTTTGCCTATGAGTGTACTCTGTTGTATCCTCCTTGCCTGTTGTGGGCTCAGAGTGTACACTGTTGATACTGCATCAGTCCTACCTTAACTATGAATATGTTGACAGTTGGTCCTGGTAACTCTTAGGTTGTTGTTGTCACCAGGCCTCTGGCACAGATCTATTGAGGTCAGGTCCCACGCCTCTGTCAGAGCTATAGAGGCAGCACAGACTCTGGCTTGGCCCAGCCACCACATGTACATGTCCACAAAGTCCATAGCTGATAAACCCAGTCCCATCACAGCTGCAGGAACATTTGTCTGTTCAGATGTCCCATGCACACTGAATTTAGGAAGCCAGAAGCAGAGGTGTAACTCCGTGGTTGGAGGAACTGTTAAGAGAGATTTCAGCTCTTCTTCCTTAGTCTTCTTTCTGGTACTCAAATGTGGTTTCAACCTCAACTGTGCCTGTGGGCCATCCACTGGTGTCTTTCCTGATCCTGCTGGACACATGAGCCTGTCAGGCAGAAGAAGGCAGAGGTGAGGTGGTGATCAGTGGGTCTGACCAGGATGGAGGAAACTGAGCCAGCTATCAAGGTGATTGGGTGGCCCAGATGGGAAGGGGTCAGAAGCAGTAATGGCCAGGAGCTCACAAGCCACCTTGGCAGGAGCCCTCCCTAATGCCTGTGGAGGGAGGGGCCAGTGTGTGAGGGGTGAGGCTTCAGTGGCAGCCCTGCTCTTTGCACATCACTCAACAATGGCACTTTGCTTCCATGGCATGACAGACTGTCTCAGTGAGCATTCCTGGTTGTGGAACTCCTCACTCCATCCATTCATCCCAGCACCCAGCACCTGAATGTGCCCCTGAGTGTAAACACCACCCGTCATCCTCACCTTTCCTGAGGAGCCCAAGTCCCCTCCTGCTTCCTCTCCTTTTCCTTTAACCTTCTTTCTTTAATCCTACCAAGTTATGTGGTCTTCATTCTTGTACTTTTAGGGGGACCAAGACCCTCTGCTAGTGTTCAGCTGGTGTTCTTGAGAATTGTTCCATTTGTAGATGTATTCTTGATGTGTCTGTGGGGAAAGATGAATTCCATGTACTCCTACTCCTCTGCCATTTGATCACCATACATATTTTATATTCAGTTCAGTTCAGTAGCTCAGTAGTGTCCAACTGCTTGAGATCCCATGGACCGTAGCACGCTAGGCCTCCCTGTCCATTGCCAAGTCCCAGAATTTATTCAAACTCATGTCCAGTGAGTCAGTGATGCCATCCAACCATCTCATCCTCTGTCACCCCCTTCTCCTGCCTTCAATATTTTTCAGTGTCAGGGTCTTTTCAAATGACTCAGATCTTCACATCAGGTGGCCAAAGTGTTGGAGTTTCTGACTGAAGCTTCAGCATCAGTCCTTCCAATGAATATCCAGGACTGATTTCTTTTAGGATGGACTGGTTGGATCTCCCTGAAGTCCAAAGGACTCTCAAGAGTCTTCTGCAACACCACAGTTCAGAAGCATCAGCTTGGTGCTCAGCTTTCTTTATAGTCCAAATCTCACATCCATACATGACTACTGGAAAAATCATAGCTTTGACTAGATAGGCCTTGCTTGGCAAAATAAAATCTCTTTTTTTAATATGCTGTCTATGTTGGTCATAACTTTTCTTCCAAGGAACAAATATCTTTTAATTTCATGGCTGTAGTCACCATCTGCAGTGACTTTGAAGCCCTCAAAAATAAAATCTGTCACTGTTTCCACTGTTTCCTCATCTATTGGCTATGAAGTGATGGGACCAGATGCCATGATCTCAGTTTTTGGAATGTTGTGCTTTAAGCCAACTTTCTCAGTCTCCTTTTTCACTTTTATCATGTGGTTCTTTAGTTCTTCTTCCCTTTCTGCCATGAGGGTGGTGTCAGCTGCATATCTAAGTTTATTGATATTTCTCCCAGCAATCTTGATTCCAGCTTTATATTACATATGGATGGCATCATGGACTCAATGGACTCTGAGTGAACTCCGGGAGTTGGTGATGGACAGGGAGGCCTGGCATGCTGCGATTCATGGGGTCGCAAAGTGTCAGACTCGACTGAGCGACTGAAAGGAACGGATTAAGTCTTCAGTCACTGTGTTCTTCAACTTTGGATTTTTGTTTGTTTCATTGAAATGATTTTCTGCATGCATTGTTTTTTTTTGGTTTGTTTGTTTATTTGTTTTATTTTGGTTGTGTGTTCTTGTCTTTTAAGAGAATTGTTCTCAGTTCATTGATAGTTTATAGATCTCCTTTCTTTAAAGTCATTTATTGGATATTACTTATTTTCCTTTGGTAGTATCATTTTAACCTGATTTTCATGATCTTTGATTCCTTATGTGGGTATCTGTGGATCTGAGTAAGATGTTTCCTTTTTTAGACTTTAATTAAAAGTTCACTTTGGCAGAGACAGAAATTTAACATTCCTCTAAGTTTGGTTCTGGATGCATCACCTGGTAGTATCTTTGAGCAGAAGGGGCTTACTATTAGGACCTATTGTGGGGCAAGACTACTGTTCCAGTTCTGAGGTTGTAGAGAAGGGTGTATTGTTGGCTAAGAACAGCAGTTGAATAGGAGTGCTGGTTTGGTTTCTTGGCCATGTGACATTGTAGACTGGATTCTATGATGGCCTAAGTTCTCGGATCAGGCTTCCTATTCCTAGATGGTCAAGCTGGGCACTATATTCAGCAGTCAACAGCATTATTAGTCAGCTTTATTGCCCTTGCAGAGGAGCAGAGCAGGCTTCAAGGCATTCAGAACTCATTGTTTGTAGACCCAAATCAGGTTCCCATGTGCACTAAATTTCTCATCCAGACAGAGCCACTAGTTTTTTTCTGGAGATAGGGAAATGAACAGACTGCTTTCTATTCAAGTGGCACTATAAACAGGGCTGTAGAATGGACTCTGAAGCTTCTTGTGTGCTCTGGTTAGGTATCCTGGTCAAGAAAGCTGAAGGCTTTATTCAATAGTAGATGGGAGCTCAAATTAGTTTCTTTGGTCTGTGGAGTACAATATAGGTTCTAGGGCTAGCAAGGGTTTTACTGAGGATCAAACTAGACTATGTCTTATGATGGGCCATCATTCTAACTCTGCAGATGGGTAGGGTTACTGAACAAGTTCTCTATTAAAGTACTTTGTAATCAGTGTTGCAAGGTGGGCTACATAGATTTTCCAAGGGCTCTGATTAGGTATTTTAGTTGGACCATGCCAGAGTCTATATTCACCTTTCAGGAGAGCTTTAAGTTATCTTCCAAGCCTAGTTGGGTCTGCAGAACAAATCCTAGGGTCAGTAAGGCTCTTTGCTTTGGTATCACATTAGACCTGCTTGAAAAGCTCTCTGGACAAATAAGGCCACTGTTTTGAGTCTGAGAACACAGAATCACTGGTTGGGTTTCCTACTCGAGTGCTTTTGTACTGGGGCTGTGGGATGGGCTACTAAGATTCCTAGGAGCTCAGGTTAGGTTTCCTGGCTATAGAGGTTATATTTAGCAGATGGCAGGACTACAGACTAATTTCCCTGCTTGGGGTGGGAATGCATAGAACAGGACCCCAGGATGATGAGACTCTTGTTTTGGGAGCTAATCAGATAGACCTGAATATCAAACTCTCTGGTCAGATAGGATCACTAGCTTGTCTCTGCAGACGGGCAGAGTGACTGGATGGACCCTCTGCTTAAGTGCTGCCAGTCAGCCAGTTACCAGCTGCTTTCTAGTCAAGCAAGACAAGGAGCTACACTCCCAGAAATTATGG
Source organism: Aepyceros melampus (assembly GCA_006408695.1). Classification (NCBI taxonomy): domain Eukaryota; kingdom Metazoa; phylum Chordata; class Mammalia; order Artiodactyla; family Bovidae; genus Aepyceros; species Aepyceros melampus. Next base: position 113,838 of record SJXQ01004958.1, on the reverse strand, counting down.
CCATGCTTTTCAGTTAGTTGGGGCAGGGAGCTACACTCAGCATTGGATGACTCAGCTACTCAGCCTAGGCTTTGCAGGTAGAATAGACTTTAGGGCTAACAAGGTTATTTATTTAAGGTTTAAAAGCAGGAAGACCCTGCTGAGGTCCTTGGTTAGACTTAGCACAATCTTGGCTCTGTAGATAAGCAAAGCTACATGTCCCTTCAACTTCTTCTCCATAATGTGATTCTCAGGGTGATGGCACCCCACTCCAGTACTCTTGCCTGGAAAATCCCATGGATGGAGGAGTCTGGTGGGCTGCAGTCCATGGGGTCGTGAAGAGTCAGACACTACTGAGTGACTTCCCTTTTACGCTTCACTTTCGTGCATTGGAAAAGGAAATGGCAACCCATTCCAGTGTTCTTGCTGGAGAATCCCAGGGACGGGGGAGCCTAGTGGGCTGCCGTCTACAGGGTCGCACAGAGTTGGACATGACTGAAGTGACTTAGCAGCAGCAGTGGTCAATTCCCATGATCCCTGAGAGACTAGATTAGAGTTAAGACTCCCAAGAATCAACGGACAGTGCTTGGGAGCTCATTGAACATCCTAGGCTCTCTTTTCCCACAGGAGGAACTTTAAACTAGGTAGGGTGTGGCACTACCCTAGCCTGGAGGAGAGGCAGTGCAGTCAGCATGCAAAGGCTCCTCTTACTCTTCTACTAGGGAGTATCTCCATCTCTGTGGTGCACAGGGTCTCACATTCTATGATTTTTGCAGAGATGTTTTGTTCATGATAAGTTGTTTGTTAGTTGTTCTTGTAATAGGGAGTGAAGTCTGTAATGCCCTATATTGCCATCTGGGTATCATTCTTTGATCAGAAAGACAACTCTGGAAAGCATTTTTGAATTCTGTAAAAATTCCAGAAGTGTTTGTCCCCAACTGTCTACAAGTATAGCCAAATTAATATTGCTTCTTTTTAGACTTTAATTTCAGTCCAGTTTTGTTTGCTTTGTCTTTTACTTCTGCAGTAGCTACTGCTATTGCCATAAGTAATGAAATTCTTTGTTTCTGACCATCAAGAAGTCTGTCTCCTGCCAGCATTCTAAAAAGGGCAACTTGTTAGTTAGCTTACAATATTAACTCTCAGACCCTTCACAGTTAATTCCTGCCAAAATGGAATAGAAAAAAAATAATTTTTATGATGTATTTCTTATTGCTTCTGGTACTTTATAAAATAATTTATCTTTATTTAAAGAGTTGGAATCATTAATCATAAACTATCAATTTGGAATATATCTCATCATATCAAGTGAAATAGCTTTTCCTTCATTAATACTTACTTGGCACCTGCAGATGGACCATGGCAAAGAAAACCAAAAGTAAAAATCCTAAACAGATTCCTTTATCTCAGGATAGTGCATTGCTATAACACATTAAATGTTCTGACAGTGATTAATTTTAGTGCCATATTAATTTTGTTTTTGTTTCCAACGTATGTGTATAAAAATATATATATGGAGGCATGACTCATGAGTCATCCATTTGTTTATATATTGGTTAAACTAATCAGTTTTCATGGACTCATGTATTAAAATTTCATACCATAACTATTGGGGAAAATATTAGTGACATGATGCTTCATAGGTAGCAGAGTATATTTAACTTTGCTATTAAAATATTTAAATTCATGGCATAATAATAAATATTTTGGGACTATTTGGATATTTGATAAAATTTAAGTCAAGAATGAGGTGACATATTCGATTAAAAGATTGAAGAATCAGTAAGGGCAGAATAGAACTCTGATTTTTGTTCACAATCTGTATCTCATGGAATGGGATAAAAGATCATAAGAGAGCTTAATGATTTATTCTTTTTCACTGTCACATAATCCTGAGAAAAGAATAAACTCTTCAGTCTTCTCAATTGTCAATCCATGGCCTTTGACAAGTAGCACATTCACTGAACAAATTTAAAAAGAAAAAAAAAAAAGGAAATTGAGGTAGGAGGTTGAAGAGAAGATTAAGTTAGAAGGTAATAGAAAATGTGTTTCTATAGATCTTTGACATTTTCTGCATTAATGTAGGTGGTGGTAAAGTGTGATCAGTAAATTAGTCAAAAAACAGTACTGGTATTGGATCATTCTTTTTTACTGTATTAAGTTCAAAGAGACTTCTTCTAAAACAATTTATTAAAATGTAGACTTGATTGTGGTTGCTTATGAAGCAGGAAAGATAGGCCAATTTTACTATAATTTCAGAAAGCTTTCTGATGGCTTAGTTACTAACATTGTCAACATATTTTTTACTAAAAATCCATTGAGTGAGCGAGTGAGTGAAGTCACTCAGTCATGTCCAACTCTTTGCGACCCCATGGACTGTAGCCTACCAGGCTCCTCCCTCCATGGGATTCTCCAGGCAAGAGTACTGGAATGGGTTGCTATTTCCTTCTCCAGGGGATCTTCCCAACCCAGGATCGAACTCAGGTCTCCTGCATTCCAGGCAGACGCTTTAACCTCTGAGCCACCAGGGAATTTCAAATAGTATACTCAAATAAAGTGATGTAATGGTGTTATCTGGCAAAGGATTATTTTATATTACACAGAAATATGAAAATAGGCCCCTTTCATAGACAGACTGTCCGTATCTCAGTCTGTTATCTGTGAAGTCCCCTGGGAGTAGCATTCTGCCAACAACTATCTCTCTGATTATATAGTCTCATGGGACCAGGAAGCACCAGAGCCTTTAGAGTTAAGTGGTGTTCTCTGGGTGGCAGTGATTAAAAACAAACAAACAAACAAACAACAACAACAAAACCAGGGTGCAAGACACAAGGAACTGCTCCCCTCTAGGAGATCGTGGCACTCTGGCACGTGGCAGAGGCAAAGCATGAAGATAGTATCCACACTTGGATATTTCTGGAAAACATTATTGTCAACCTTTAGATGTGTATTTAATTAGACGTCTACTCCTCAGGTAACATCCAGAGTGATTAACTAATAGGTCTTTTTTATAGAGAGACTGTGCTCTGAATCTGTTGACTCTTGCTGTGCTCTCGGGGTGGTAACTGTTTAAGAACTCTCTCTCCATGTTTTACAGTCCTGTGGGGATATATGGACATAAGCTCTGCTGGCTGCCCCAGCCAGGCATATTTAGAGGTGCTCTCTGGAGGCAGCTATAAAAACCGGGGTTCTGGAGACTAGTATAAGCTAACATTTGTGAGATAATAGCAAGATGGCTCAAGCACACGGAGAAGACAGATTCCATCCACTGGCCTTTGTTCCCTGAGAGCAATTCAGTAGATGTTGATCAAATCAGAAGTCTACCCTTCAGGCCAAAACTCCAGAAAAGTAACTAGGCTTCTTTCACAAAACACTTGGGGTTGTTTCAGTCAGCTCTCTGTGCAGTGCCCTGGGGATGGTAGCCTACCAAGACCTGTTTCTCTGATTATTGCAGCACAATGGGGGACTCAGGGACACAGCTCACCTACCCTCAGAGCCAACGGCAATCGAGCTACCACCGGGTGATAGCTATGAAAACCAGCCACCAGATATGTGTAAAAGCTCTCTTTCAGGTGATTCTGGTGCTTTATAGCATGGGAAGGGGAGAACGTTGAAAACAGTCCCTACTGAGCATAGGCAGGTATGGGGGAGTGTAAAGATGATGCCCATTGGGAAATAAATAAATAAATAAATAAGATCTGGGAAACAAGAAGGAAAACACAGGATGGAGGGGTAAAAGATGGTATTGATTAGCTCGATTAAGGCAAGGGGGAGATGGAAGATGATGCCCTGAGGCTAGAGTGAGACATAGGGGAAGCATAAAGTTGGTACTCACTGGCTAGAGCAAAGCAGGAGTATGTAAAAGTGGCACCCACCAGTCTTTCACTAGATAGTGTCCCAGCACTGTGTTTAATTAGATTCCAGCTGTTGTTCTGTCACTAAGTCATGTCTAACTCTTTGCAACCCCACAGACTGAGGTCACCAGACTCTTCTCTCCATGAGATTTTTCACACAAGAATACTGGAGCAGGTTGCCATTTCCTCCTCCAAGGGATCTTTTAGACTGAGGGATTGAACCTGCATCTTCTGCATTGAAGGGCAGATTCTTTACCCACTGAGCCATCAGGGAAGATAAATTAGATGCCTACACTTAAGGTTAATGCTTTAATATAAGCAAATGAGCCTTTCACTTAAAGGTTGGCTATATCTGACCTGGGCCTTGGGACAGGGAAACACATGTGCATGAGCCCTTTAAGAGCTATTTCTCAGATAGCTACAGTCTTGTGGGTTTCCTGGACATGAGCCCAACTGGTCTTGACAGATATTTTATGAACTCATCTCTCAGGTACAAGTCTTAAAAATTGTTGAACCCAATGTAAAATTTAAACACTTCACTCCATAAGGAGAAATTCCAGATTTTGAGTTCCCTCCTAGTGGTGGGTTGCTGTACCAGGAGTGGGGTTAACAACAAGATTGTGTCCCAGCCTCTACTACCGCATTCAGTATGATTTTCTCCTTGCTTGATGTGTAGTTATCACTGAACCATTACTTAGTTATCATTTAGAATTTTTTTCAGAAGAAATTTTTATATATATAGCTGTAGACTTGGTATGTCCAAGTAGGTGAGTTCATCTTTCTATGTTACCATCTTGTCATATAATTTAGCTAGGACTTTTAAAACATTTCATATGTCTATAGAGTTCCCTGGTGGCTCAGAGGTTAAAGTGTCTGCCTGCAATGTGGAGACCTGGGTTCAAACCCTGGGTTGGGAAGATCCCCTGGAGAAGGAAATGGCATCGAAGTAGGTGAGTTCATCTTTCTATGTTACCATCTTCTCATATAATTTAGCTATGACTTTTAAAACATTTTATATGTCTATAAACATATCTTCCAAGTTGACAGTAAAGGCATTTAAAAAATTTATTGGAACATAATTGACATACAATTTTATGTTACTTTCATCACAATGATTTAATATTTGTATAAATTGTAAAGTGATCACCATAATAAATCTACTTAGCATATATTACCATACATAGTTGCAAACCTTTTTTGTGATGAGAACTTTTTTAAATTAATTTTTATTTTTTAGTTTGTTTTGCTTTACAATACTGTATTCATTTTGCTATACATTGACATGAATCAGCCACGAGTGTACATGAACTCCCAATCCCGACCACCACCTCCCCCTTCCTGCCCCACACCATCTCTCTGGATTATCCCTGTGCATCAGTCCCAAGCATCCTGCATCGAACCTAGACCGGCGATTAGTTTCACTTATGATATCATACATGTTACCACCGAGGAAACCAGAATTGAAAGAGACACGTGTACCCCAATGTTCATTGCAGCACTATTTATAATAGCCAAGACATGGAAGCAACCTAGATGTCCTTCAGCAGATGAATGGATAAGAAAGCAGTGGTACATATACACAACAGAGTATTACTCAGCCATTAAAAAGAATACATTTGAATCAATTCTAATGAGGTGGATGAAGCTGGAGCCGATTATACAGAATGAAGTAACCCCAAAAAAAACTTTTAAAATTTATTCTCTTATCAGTTTTCAAGTATACAGTACATTTTTATATTCCAAAGACTTATTTTATATGTGGACATTTATACCTTTGGACTACCTTTACCTATGTTGCCCATCACCACATCCCAACTCTGGAAACAACCAGTCATTCTCTGTGTGTGTGTGCGTGTGTGTGTGTGTGTGTGTGTTTTAATTTCATATACAAGTGAGATCATATGATATTTGCTTTATTTGACTTTTACTTACATAGGTCCATCCATGTTGCTGCAAATAGTGAAAGTTTATTCTTTTTTATGGTTGAATATTATCCCACAGTGTGTGTGTGTGTCACATTTTCTTTATTCATCCATCAGTGGACATTTTGGTTGCTTCTGTGTTTTCACTACTGTATAAATAATGCTGCAATGAACGTGGAGATTAAGATATCTTTTCAAGTTAGTGTTTCTGCTTTCTTTGGATAAATAACCAGAAGTAGAATTGTTGGGTCACATGGAGTTCATTCTATTTTTTATTTTATTTTTTAAGATCCTATGTACTGTTTTCGACAGTAACTGAACCAATTTACATTTCCATCATCACTACACAAGAATTCCCTTCACATTCTCACCAACACTTGTTAATTTTTTCTTTTTAATAATAAGTTACACACCTCAGTGTGTTTTTGATTTGTATTTCCATGATGATCAATGATGTTGAGCACCATTTCATATCCTTTTGCCATCTTTGTATCTTTGGGAAAATATCTCTTTAGATCCTCTGCTGATGTTTTAATTGTATTATTTTTTGATATTGAGGTGTATGAAGTAATTATATTTTTTTTATGTTAGGACTTTTAGATATATAATTTGCAGATACTTTATTCCATTTGGTAGGTAGACTTTTTATTTTGTTGATGGTTTTCTTTGTATGTTTTTAGTTTGTTGTAGTCTCACTTGTATATTTTGCTTTGCTTCCTTTGCTTGTGGTCTCATATAAAATATATATATATATATATATATATATATATATCAGACATGGTGTACTGCTTATGTTTTTTTCTGTTGGTTTTATGGTTTGAAGTCTTATATACATTTTAAGTTAATTTTGTATATGGTGTTAGAGGGTGGTCCACTTTCATTCTTTTGCATGTGGCTGTTCAGTTTTCCCAGAGATATTTATGAAAGAGACTATGCTTTCCCCATTATATATTCCTGGATCCTTTGTTGTAAATTAGTTGATCATATATACACATGGCTTTATTTTTGGGCTCTCTAGTCTGTTTCATCCATCTATGTATTTCTTGTTAATACATAGTATTAATTACTACTGTTTGTAATAGAGCTTGAAATCAGGGAGCATGATTCCTGTAGCTTTGTTTTTATTGAGACTGTTTTGCTACCCAGGGTCTTCTGTGGTTCCACTTTTAAGGCTAAAGAAATGTCTGAGATATGAGGGTAAAACCAAAAATAATAAATGAATAATGTCCAATGATAGACACTGTTCAACTAAAATACTTGATACCTAAAAAAACTCAAAAACAAAGCTATATAAATATCAAACAATTACTAATAAATAGAAAATCAGGACAAATTGCCAATCATCATGACTTTTGACAAATCTTGGTAAATACCTGGTATAGAAAGCTATTGTCAGACTCAAAATATAAAAATGATGGATTCTCATGCTTTGTCAAGTGAAAGAGACCCATTTTATACACAGTACAAATAACAAATGAAGGTCTTTGACCTTGCCTCTGATGTCTACTTACTGTAATATAGGCTCATGATTTGAATTATTTTATAGTAATAAATCATATAGTAATAAATCATTACTATTATTTATTAAATATTGTGGCTCTTTTCATTGGATACACACCAGAATCACTATTGAAGCTTTCATAATATTAAAAATATATATACAGAAAACTGGATTTTAACCCAGATCCACTTATCCAGATCCTCCAATTCTATAGTCCTGAGATTGATATTTTGTTAAAAGTTGAATTTAATTCCCAGCCATGGAAAAGAATAACTGGTCTATTGAATGAGTGCTGAGTTTTTAGTGGTCACTGATTTTCTCCTTTTTATGTCTAGTCCATAGAACAGACATAATAAACTGGGGTAAAGAAAAGAGAAGTAGAACTGTTTGGAGGCACTTGGCATATATCACATGAAATCCTGAAAATAAAAGGCAGTTTGCAAAATCAGTTACAAGAACCTGATAGAAACTTCTGCACACAGAAACCATGAATACTTTTGCATATTTTCAAAGAACTCTATAATTAACATCAATCATGTTTTACTGAGTTTAAATTTATAAAGTAATAAAATTGGAAAACTAAAAAATCAATCTATTTAATAAACCATGTATTAGAAAGCAAATGAAAAATTGTAGTGATGACCTGTTTATAGTTTCAGACTTAAGTGCCCAAATCATTTTGTCTATATTCTAATTTAAATCTGTTAACTTAAATTGAATAGTCTTCAATTTTGAGGGTGTACTAGAACCACACAGGGAGCATTAAAAAAAAAAGCTTTTTCAGCTTATACAAAGCAACTAAATCAGAATCTATGGATGGGCCCTGAGTATCTGGCATGTTAGATGTTATCTCCCCTACCAGATAACTGTCTGCAGCTAGGTCTGAGAATCATTATCTAAACTCCAAATTTAAGAAATGCTAATTTATTTTAACTTTGTAAAATTTAACTCAGGCAATGATTTAGAAAACTAGGCTAATACCTTGAAAATAGTATTAAAATAGTAAATGCTTTATAAAATCATCAGTGTCGAAGATACAATAATTATTCAGTCCTGAAGTTGAAGTGTTTGTCAGTCATGTCTGACTCTGCAACCCCACGGACTGCAGCCCACTAGGCAGCTCTGTCCATGGAATTCTCCAGGCAAGAATAATGGAGTGGGTTTCCATTCCCTTCTAGAGCTATAAAAAAATAAATTATCACATTTGTTTTTACCTAATTTAAAAAATCAGAGCAGGATTATTTATTTTGAAAAGATAAAGGAGATCAGTCCTGGGTGTTCATTGGAAGGATTGAGGCTGAAGCTGAAACTCCAATACTTTGGCCACTGATGCGAAGAGCTGACTCATTTGAAAAGACCCTGATACTGGAAAGGCTGAAGGCAGGAGGAGAAGGGGACAACAGAGGATGAGATGGTTGGATGGCATCAGCAACTCAATGGACATGGATATGGGTAGACTCTGGGAGTTGGTGATGGACAGGGAGGCCTGGAATGCTGTGGTTCATGGGTCACAAAGAAATGGACATGACTGAGCGACTGAATTGAACTGAATAAGGGTCTGTTAAAGTTAATCAATTACCTCAGATATGCAGATGACACCACCCTTATGGCAGAAAGCAAAAGAAGTAAAGAGCCTCTTAATGAAAGTGAGAGAGTGAAAAAGTTGGCTTAAAACTCAACATTCAGAAAACTAAGATCATGGATCCTGTCCCATCAGTTCATGGTAAATAGATGGGGAAAGAATGGAAACAGTGAGGGACTTTATTATTTTGGGCTTCAAAATCACTGCAGATGGTGACTGCACCATGAAATGAAAAGATGCTTGCTCCTTGGAAGGAAAGCTATGATCAAACTAGACAGCATAGGATACAGGATACTTGGGACTGGTGCACGGGGATGATCCAGAGAGTTGATATGGGGTGTGAGGTGGGGGTTGGGGGGTTCAGGATTGGGAACTCATGTACACCCAAGACGGATTCATGTCAATGTATGGCAAAACCAATACAGTATTGTAAAGTAAGATAAAGTAAAAATAAAAATTAAAAAATAAATAAATAAAAAGCAGAAACATTACTTTGCTAGCAAAGTTTCATCTAGTCAAACATCTAGTCTACTGTGGTTTTTCCAGTAGTCATGTATGAATGTGAGAGTTGGACTATAAACACGCTGAGTGCCGAAGATAATGCTTTTGAACTGTAGTGTTGGAGAAGAATCTTGAGAGTCCCTTGGACTGCAAGGCAATCCAACCAGTCTATCATAAGGGAAATCAGTCCTGAATATTCATTGGAAGGACTGATGCTGAAGCTGAAACTCCAATACTTTGGCCACCTGATACAAAGAAGTGACTCCTAAAAAAGGCTCCAATGCTAGGAAAGATTGAAGGCAGGAGGAGAAGGGGACAACAGAGGATGAGATGGTTGGAGTGCATCACTGACTCAGTGGACATGAGTTTGAGTAAGCTCTGGGAGTTGATGGGCAGGGAAGCCTAGTGTGGTGCATTCCATGGGGTCACTAAGGGTTGGACACAACTGAGTGACTGAACTGAACTGAAGGTTAGTGATAAAGAAAGGGTGAGAGAAAGTGAAAGAAAATATGAACCTTCAATGTGAATAATTATTAAGGAAAATCCTGAGGAAAAGAAACCTGGAATTTAAAAGGTTGTCAACACGTTAAAGTTCTCAACTTCTGGAGGTTTTATGAAAAACATGTTTGCATTTTATCTTAGATACTTTGTCATTTTAATATTTTCTGCACTAAGCACAATCCATCTATAAACTACTGTTATGCTTTTGGTTTAGTTTCAAAAATTTTATTAAATATGTGTGTCAGTTCAGTTCAGTTACTCAGTCATGTCCAACTCTCTGTGACCCCATGAATCACAGCACGCCAGGCCTCCCTGTCCATCACCAACACCCAGAGTTCACTCAGACTCACGTCCATTGAGTTGGATGGCCAGCTCATCCTCGTCCCCTTCTCCTCCTGCCCCCAATCCCTCCCAGCATCAGGGTCTTTTCCAATGAGTCAACTCTTCATATGAGGTGGCCAAAGTACTGGAGTTTCAGCTTTAGCAACATTCCTTCTGAAGAAATCCCAGGGCTGATCTCCTTCAGAATGGACTGGTTGGATCTCCTTGCAGTCCAAGGGACTCTCAAGAGTCTTCTCCAACCCCAAAGTTCAAAAACATCAAATCTTCAGCACTCAGCCTTCTTCACAGTCCAACTCTCACATCCATACATGACCACAGGAAACACCATAGCCTTGACTGGACAGACCTTAGTCGGCAAGGTAATGTCTCTGTTTTTGAATATGCTATCTAGGTTGGTCATAACTTTCCTTCCAAGGAGTAAGTGTCTTTTAATTTCATGGCTGTGTCACCATCCACAGTGATTTTGGAGCCCCCAAAAATAAAATCTGACACTGTTTCCACTGTTTCCCCATCAATTTGCCATGAAGTGATGGAACCAGATGCCATGATCTTTGTTTTCTGAATGTTGAGCTTTAAGCCAACTTTTTCACTCTCTTCTTTCACTCTCATCAAGAGACTTTTTAGGTCCTCTTCACTTTCTGCCATAAGGGTGGTGTCATCTGCCTATCTGAGGTTATTGATATTTCTCCCAGCAATCTTGAGTCTAGCTTGTGTTTCTTCCATTCCAGCGTTTCTCATGATGTACTCTGCATAGACGTTAAATAAGCGGGGTCACAATATACAACCTTAACATACTCCTTTACCTATTTGGAACCAGTCTGTTATTCCATGTCCAGTTCTAACTGTTGCTTCCTGACCTGCATACAGATTTCTCAAGAGGCAGGTCAAGTGGTCTGGTATTCCCATCTCTTTCAGAATTTTCCACGGTTTATCGTGATCCACACAGTCAAAGGCTTTGGCATAGTCAATAAAGCAGAAATAGATGTTTTTCTGGAACTGTCTTCCTTTTTCCATGATCCAGCGGATGTTAGCAATTTGATCTCTGGTTCCTATGCCTTTTCTAAAACCAGCTTGAACACCAGAAAGTTCACAGTTCACATATTGCTAAAGCCTGGCTTGGAGAATTTTGAGCATTACTTTACTAGTGTGTGAGAAGAGTGCAATTGTGCGGTAGTTTGACCATTCTATGGCATTGCCTTTCTTTGAGATTGGAATGAAAACTGACCTTTTCCCTTCTTGTGGCCACTGCTGAGTTTTCCAACTTTGCTGGCATATTGAGTGCAGCCCTTTCACAGCTTCATCTTTCAGGATTTGAAACAGCTCAACTGGAATTCCATCACCTCCACTAGCTTTGTTTGTAGTGATGCTTTCTAAGGCCCACTTCACTTCACATTCCAGGATGTCTGGCTCTAGATGAGTGATTGCACCATCATGATTATCTGGGTCATGAAGTTCTTTTTTGTACATTCTCCTGTGTATTCTTGCCACCTCTTCTTAATATCTTCTGCTTCTGTTAGGTCCATACCATTTCTGTCCTTTATCAAGCCCATCTTTGCATGAAATGTTGCCTTGGTATCTCTAATTTTCTTGAAGAGATCTCTAGGTTTTTCCATTCTGTTCCTTTCCTATATTTCTTTGCTTTGATCATTGAAGAAGGCTTTCTTATTTCTTCTTGCTATTCTTTGGACTCTGCATTCAGATGCTTATATCTTTCCTTTTTTCCTTGGCTTTTTGCTTCTTTTTTTTTTTTTTTTCCCAGCTATTTGAAAGGCTTCCCCAGACAGCCATTTTGCTTTTTTGCATTTTTTTTTCCCCATGGGGATGGTCTTGATCCCTGTCTCCTGTACAATGTCACGAACCTCATTCCATAGTTCATCAGGCACTCTATCTATCAGATCTAGGCCCTTAAATCTATTTCTCACTTCCACTGTATAATCATAAGGGATTTGATTTAGGTCATACCTGAATGGTCTAGCGGTTTTCCCTACTTTCTTCAATTTGAGTCTGAATTTGGTAATAAAGAGTTCATGATCTGAGCCACAGTCAGCTCCTGGTCTTGTTTTTGTTGACTGTATAGAGCTTCTCCATCTTTGGCTGCAAAGAATATCATCAACCTGATTAAGGTAAGGAGCAACAGCTGTGCTTTGCTGGAGCAGCCATGAAGAGAAACCCAAGTAAGATGGTAGGTGTTGCAAGAGGGCATCAGAGGGCAGACACACTGAAACCATACTCACAGAAAACTAGTCAATCTAATCACACTAGGACCACAGCCTTGTCTAACTCAATGAAACCAAGCCATGCCTGCAGGGCAACCCAAGATGGGCGGGTCATGGTGGAGAGGTCTGACAGAATATGGTCCACTGGAGAAGGGAATGGCAAACCACGTCAGTATTCTTGCCTTGAGAACCAACCCCATGAACAGTATGAAAAGGCAAAATGATAGGATACTGAAAGAGGAATTCCCTGGTCATTAGATGCCCAATATGCTACTGGAGATCAGTGGAGAAATAACTCCAGAAAGAATGAAGGGACAGAGCCAAAGCAAATCAATACCCAGCTGTGGATGTGACTGGTGATAGAAGCAAGATCCGATGCTGTAAAGAGCAATATTGCATAGGAACCTGGAATGTCAGGTCCATGAATCAAGGCACATTTGGAAGTGGTCAGACAAGAGATGGCAAGAGTGAACATCAACATTCTAGGAATCAGCGAACTAAAATGGACTGGAATGGATGAATTTAACTCAGATGACCATTATATCTACTACTACAGACAGGAATCCCTCAGAAGAAATGAAGTAGCCATCATGGTCAACAAAAGAGTCCGAAATGCAGTACTTGGATGCAATCTCAAAAACAACAGAATGATCTCTGTTCATTTCCAAGGCAAACTATTCAATGTCACAATTATCCAAATCTATGCCCCAACCAGTAACGCCAAAGGAGCTGAAGATGAATGGTTCTACGAAGATCTACAAGAGCTTTTAGAACACCCAAAAAAGATATCCTTCTTATTATAGGGGACTGGAATGCAAAAATAGGAAGTCAAGAAACACCTGGAGTAACAGGCAAATTTGGCCTTGGAATGCGGAATGAAGCAGGGCAAAGACTAATATAATTTTGTCAAGAAAATGCACTGGTCATAGCAAACACCCTCTGCCAACAACACAAAAGAAGACTCTACACATGAACATCACCAGATGGCCAACACCAAAAAATGTGTGTAAGATTTTAAATTATAGAAAAATACATGCCATTCTCTTAAAGGTATTCAGAACACAAGAGAAGGAATCAAGAAAGAGTTTCCATAAAATATCATTTCTTGCTAGTCGGATTTTCTTTCCTAGACTGAGGTACATCTTCAGAGCAGCAGCCATATAACCTATTTGCAGGTTTAGAACACTGGTTTACATTGTAAAATTTCAGACACTAACAGTAAAATATAAAGTATAGTTTCTGTGGTTCAGCACTGCTATTGTTTTATTTGTGATTTATACGTGTGAAAAGAGCAACAGCAATAATTGCATTGCTAATATATTTAATTTACAGGTTGGGTGGATCCAAAAGTATGTTTCAAAGTGTTCAGTCTTGTTAACCATGAAGTATAAACTGTAGGATTCTCATCTGTAGGTGAAACAAGCCGATGCTGCAGCTTTGATTTCACAGGTAAGAAAATAATTTATTATTTTCGGTTGGGCAGCTTGCACTCTTTTATGTATATATATGTGTGTGTGTATATATACACACACATCCATGATATTTTTTAGTCAAATATATATGACTGTGAATAAGCAGCATGATTATTACAAACAGAAGTCTTTTTTTTTTTTTTCATGGAGTGAACAGTTTTAACATCAGGTATTATCTTCCGTGTATGTTCTCTAAAAAAAGAGAAAACTAGTGACTCTTTTATTCACAAAGACCTCAGGCTGCCTCTATCAGTAGGTGATTGTCACACAGGTTATCAACCAGATACCTTTCCTGGATTGAATTAGACATGACTCTGGGTGAGATTAATATTGCAGAGAGAGGTGTAGAGTGGTATTCAACTTAATTCAACTTAGAGTGATATTTAACTTATCATTTCTTATTAATAAAGAATCTTCAAACTCTTTTTGGCAAAATCTGTCATATGAGGACAAAAGGAGAGATCCTCTACAATGAAGCTATGGGTATAGTTACACCTTCACTGGCACACCTCATAGTCATATACCAAACAAACATTTTCCAGAGTAAATAGAAGTTCTTTATTGATGTGATCACAATAATACATAATTTTCTAAACATGTAGACTCACTATAATTTATCTAAATATCTGCTGTGGCTTTTTTTTTTATTTTTCACTCAAATTGCCACTGAATAAACAGACTGTATTACATATTAATAGTTGCCTTATTTATACAGAGGTTTCAAACAGTAAGACTGTCATATTAAGGTTTTAATTCTATGAATCTATGATTGCTTTCAGAATGTTTGACTCATACATTTATCTACTATGAAAGTGACAAATCATTTCATTTTAGCCGAAGAACTGATGCTTTTAAACTGTGATGTTGGAGAAGACTCTTGAGAGTCCCTTGGACTGCAAGGAGATCCAACCAGTCCATTCTGAAGATCAGCCCTGGGATTTCTTTGGAAGGAATGATGCTAAAACTGAAGCTCCAGTACTTTGGCCACCTCATGCGAAGAGTTGACTCACTGGAAAAGACCCTGATGCTGGGAGGGATTGGGGGCAGGAGGAGAAGGGGACGACCGAGGATGAGATGGCTGGATGGCATCATGGACCTAATGGACGTGAGTCTGAAATTGCTTTCAGAATGTTTGACTCATACATTTATCTACTATGAAAGTGACAAATCATTTCATTTTAGCCGAAGAACTGATGCTTTTAAACTGTGATGTTGGAGAAGACTCTTGAGAGTCCCTTGGACTGCAAGGAGATCCAACCAGTCCATTCTGAAGATCAGCCCTGGGATGTCTTTGGAAGGAATGATGCTAAAACTGAAGCTCCAGTACTTTGGCCACCTCATGCGAAGAGTTGACTCATTGGAAAAGACCCTGATGCTGGGAGGGATTGGGGGCAGGAGGAGAAGGGGACGACCGAGGATGAGATGGCTGGATGGCATCATGGACTCAATGGACGTGAGTCTGAGTAAACTCCGGAGTTGGTGATGGACAGGGAGGCCTGGCGTGCTGCGATTCATGGGGTCCCAAAGAGTTGGACATGACTGAGTGACTGAACTGAACTGAATCCTTGAGGATTAAATTGTATTATATGTTAAAATATTAAATTTGACTAGTAAAAATTACATCTTCATTCATTTTATCTTTAATTTACTTGTTACTTGAACCATTTTCCCAGGACCATTATAGGCTCTGGGGCGTCAAAAGTAAACAGACTCAAAAATCTGTCCTCATGTTGATTACAGAGAAATAGAGCAAGAGAAATGGTGGAACAATATCCCTGAGAGAGGAAGAATGGATGAAATGTATTTCACAGTTAGAGGTATGAATCCTGAATGCTGGTCTGTTATAGAGGAGAAGAACATAGGACATATAATCACAGATGAAGGACATATCAGTGAAAGCTTGTAGAATTCATCTTCTTATAGCTATAGTTCATTGTTTAATAAGAGTTGAGATCATCATGTGAGAGTGAAGATTAATAGGAGATATAGTAGAATTAAAGCACTATATATGAAAGCTTTGTCTTAGAGAATGGGAGAATATGGTTTTGTTTGGCAGCAGCATTAAAGACTATTTTAATATGGTGATTTCGCAAAGAATATAAAGTAAGATTAGTAAGCTTGAATGTAGTTTTTCTAGTTATATTTAACAACAGAATACAGTTTACCCTTGAACAACATGATGGTTATAGGGGCTAATCCTTCACACAAACAAAAATCTAAGTATGATTTATAGTCAGCACTCTATATATGCAGATCCTTCATATGTGAGTTTCTGCAGATTCCCACCTGTGGGTCATGCAGTATTGTAATATTTACTATTGAAAAGTCTACATATAAGTCAACCCAGCAGTTCAAACTCATATTTTTACAGGGTAACTTTATAGGCCTGCAGAACACAAAAGTTTGCAGTTTGTTTATGAGAGTATAATGAAGTAGGTGAGGCATGAAAAAAAAAAAGAAACCTCGAAATTCTTTTTTTTTTTTTTTAATTTTTTCCAATGAGTTAGAAGATCAACCCTGGGATTTCTTTGGAAGGAATGATGCTAAAGCTGAAGCTCCAGTACTTTGGCCACCTCATGTGAAGAGTTGACTCATTGGAAAAGACCCTGATGCTGGGAGGGATTGGGAGCAGGAGGAGAAGGGGACGACCGAGGATGAGATGGCTGGATGGCATCACAGACTCAATGGACATGAGTCTGAGTGAACTCCAGAGTTGGTGATGGACAGGGAGGCCTGGTGTGCTGGGATTCATGGGGTCGCAAAGAGTCGGACACGACTGAGCGACTGAACGGAACGGAAAAAAGAACTGGTGATTGGAAAAATATTTAAATTGTAATGACATTAACAAAATAGCTACAAAAGACGTAAACAAAATTATTGTAGGTGAGAAGATCAAGAAAATGAGAGAAATAGGGGTCATTTTTATGTTGGTTGTAATCTCCCATGTTAGTACAGGAGAGCCAGAAAGGGAGGGCTCCGTGGAGAAATGGGTGATGACAAGGGGAGACAATACATAGTCACTTTGGGGGAGGAGGCAAGATGACTGAAAAAATACATGATGACTTTTTATAAAATTACCAAAATCACAACTAACTGCTAAACAGTCACCTATCAACAAATTCTCAGTTCAGTTCAGTTCAGTCACTCAGTCGTGTCCAACTCTTTGCGACCCCATGAATGGCAGCACATCAGGCCTCCCTGTCTATCATCATCTCCCAGAGTTCACTCAAACTCATGTCCATCAAGTCGGTGATGCCATCCAGCCATCTCATCCTCTGTCGTCCCCTTCTCCTCCTGCCCCCAATCCCTCCCAGCAGCAGAGTCTTTTCCAATGAGTCAACTCTTCGTATGAGGTGGCCAAAGTACTGGAGTTTCAGCTTTAGCATCATTTCTTCCAAAGAACACCAGGACTGATCTCCTTTATAATGGACTGGTTGGATCTCCTTGCAGTCCAAGGGACTCTCAAGACTCTTCTCCAACACCACAGTTCAAAAGCATCAATTCTTTGGCACTCAGCTTTCTTCACAGTCCAACTCTCACAAATATACATGACCACTGGAAAAACAATAGCCTGGACTAGACAAATTCTAGTCCCTACCAAAAAAAAGATATCTTAAATGCAAGACAAAGAAGAAGCCATGGCCAAACAATAGGAAGGACACGACTGTGATAAAAATCCCATAACTGCCAAGTGGGTGACTCCCAAATTGAAGAGCAATTGTACCACAGAATTTCTCTCCCAGGAGAGAGTTCTGAGCCCTATGTCAGGCTCCCCAGCCTGGGGGCCAGGCAATGGGAGAGGGAGGCCCACAAAGAGTCTGGCTTTGAAGGTCAATGAGGTTTGACCACAGGAATTCCACAGACAGGGAGAAATGTAATACAACTCTGGAGGGTGCACACAGGGTGTCCTGCACACCAGGACCCAGGGAATAAAAAGCTGTGACCCCATAAGAGAATGGGCCAGAGTTGCCAGCTAGTGTTGGAAGGTGTCCTGCTAATTTTGGAAGGTAGCTATGGCTCACTGATGGTGGCAGATCCAGCCAGGGCTCATTGGCATGTGCCCTCTAAGAGGGATCACCTCAGACCAGTAAGGTCAGAGGGGCCATCATCAATACATCTATAAACAATAAATGCTGGAGAATATGTAGAGAAAAGGGAACCTTCCTACATTGTTAGTAAGCATGTAAACTGGTGTAGCTACTATAGAGAACAGTATACGGGTTTCTTAAGAAACTAAAAAATAGACCTACCTTATGATCCAGCAATTGAACTCCTGGGCATATATCCAGAAAAAAAAAACAAACATAATTTGAAAATATATATTCACCCCACTCTTCATTGCAGCACTATTTACAATAACCAGGATACAGAAGTATATGTCCATTAACAGAAGAATGGACAAAGAAAATGTGGTACATATATACAGTGAAATATTAGACATAAAAAATAACAAAATAATTCCATTTGCAGCAACATGGATGGACCTGGAGATAATTCTATTAAGTGAAGTAAGTCCGAAAGAGATATAAAATATGATATCACTTATACGTGGGCTCTAAAAGAGGGGTGCAAAACAGAAATATTTATAGATATAAAAAGTTAAGCAGAAAGTAAGTATTAGTTGCTCATTTGTGTTCAATTCTTTGAGAACCCATGGTTCGTATCTCTGTCCATGTAATTCCCCAGGCAAGAATATTGGAGTGGGTAGCCATTCCTTTCTCCAGGGGATTTTCCCACCCAGAGATCAAACCTAGGTCTCCTGCATTGCAGGAGATTCTTTATTGTCTGTGCCACCAGGGAAGCCCTAACTGAAGTAGGGGAGGGATAAATTGGAAAACTGAGATTGACCTATACACATTACTATATGTAAAATAGATAACTAATAAGGACCTACCATATAGCACAGAGGTGTTACTGAATATTCCGTAATGGCCTATATAAGAAAAGAATCTAAAATGGAGTAGATAATTGTGCACGTGCATGTGTGTGTGTCTGTATGTGTGTGTTTGTGTACATATATATATATATATGCACATATAAACTGATCTACTTTGCTATACACTTGAAATCAACAAAACATTATAAATTTATTATTATCCAATAACAATTAAAAAATGAAATTATAATACTAACACCATGCAGAAAAATTAACTAAAAATGGATTAAAGACCAAAATGTAAGACTGGATATTATAAAAGTTAGAGGAAAATATAGCCAGAACATTCTTTGACATAAATTGTAGCAATATCTTTTTTGATCTGTCTCCTAAAGTAATGGAAGTAAAAACAAGCATAAATGGAATCTAATTAAATTCAAAAGTTTTGCACAGATAATGAAATTGAAAATCATAAACAAAATAAAAAGCAACCCACAGAATGGGAGAAAATATTTGCAAATAATGTGACCAATAAGGGATTAGTCTTCAACATTTACAAACAGCTCATGCAACTCAATATCAAAAAATAAAAAATTAAAAATGGTTAAAAGATCTAAATAGGAATTTCTCCTAAGAAGAAATCTAAATAGACATTTCTCCTCACCTCAGTCAGAAACCATCATCAAAAAATATACAACAGTAAATGCTGGAGAAAGTATGAAGAAAAGGAAACCCTTCTATCCTGTTGGTGGTAATGTAAATTGGTACATCCACTATGAAGAAGAGCGTGAAAACTATGTAGATTCCTTAAGAAACTAAAAATAGAGCTATCATATGATCCAGCAATCCCATTCTTTGGCATATATCTGGAGGTGAACATGGTTTGAAAGGATACATATACTACAGTGTTCACTGCAGCACTCTTTACAATAGTCAAGTCAAGGTAGCACCCTAAATGTCCATTGACAGTTAAATGGATAGAGAAGATCTGGTATTTATATGCAATGGAATACTACTCAGTCATTAAAAATAATAAAATAATGCCATTTGCACCACATGAATGGACATGGAGATTATTATACTAAGTGAAGTAAGACAGATAGAAAAAGACATATTACTTGATATCATTTATACAAGGCATCTAAATTTAAAAAAAGGGTAGAAACTTTCTTAGAAAATAGAATCAGACTTAGATAATGAATTTATAATTATCAGGGTAAAGGCTGAGGTGAGAGACAGATTAGGAGTTTGAGACCGACATGTACACACTGCTATATTTAAAACATATAACCAAAAAGGACCTACTGTATAGCACATGGAAGTCTCCTCAATATTCTAATAATGTGACAGGAAAAAGAATTTGAACAATAGATACATGAATGTGTATGACTGAATAGACACATTCAGTGATTCAGCGAATAACTGAATCACTCTGCTGTATGCCGGAAACTAATACAACATTGTTAATCAACTAGATTACAGTATAATTTTTTTTTTATTTAAAGTTACCATGATTAAATTTAAAGAAAAGGAAAGGAGAATGGCCTAGATATAGTCATGAAAAACAAGGAGGGCACCTGTTCCATTTTTAGGAATTAATTGCTTCAGGGGCGTAAGAAAGAAGAGTTATCCCTTAAGGGAGCTGTAAGGGAAGTAACATTATCAGAAGTGAGCAAGAGGTCAGATGGCAGAAATAGGTAGATAATATCATAGAAGAGTGGAAGATGTCTCTTTTTCTCAAAGCTACGATCGATGTGTTCTATAGGGCACAATGAAAGAGTTTCAGGTATATGTTTTGATTTGATTTTGCTTATGAATTTTATCAGATATTCTAGTTGATTGCTATAAATTTACCTGTTATTTTATAAAGCTGTTTATATATTATCCACTTACATGTGTTGCAAATATGTTTCTAGTTTTTCCTTAAACATTTATGATATTGCTAAATTAATGGTCATCAAACATGTTTATTTCACAAATATTCTCATTTGAAAGCCCATGTCGATTGCATACATTTATCTTACTTCAGGTTTGTGAGAATAGGTATATGCAAATAGTCATTTATAATTTTGGAGACTGATATATGAGAGAAAGAGGAATCAAAGAATAAAACTGACTTTTCCAACATACTTAAGTAAATGTTTTAAAGTAATTTTTAAATAACTTACCTATTCTTTAGACTGTGATGTGCACTCATAGTAGCAACCTTTTCAAAATATTTAGTCTGTTTAATCAATCTGCACATCCACATATCAGTTCTACAGTGTTCATGCACTATTGAATGTTAAAATTTATGGACATATGAAATAATTGCACGTATTACATTAATAACCATTATACAGCTTTGAGCCTTTTTAAGATTCATATTTTTTCATGTAAAATATACACATTTCTATATAGAGTGGATATCTGAAAAGGCAAACATCAATGCACTAACAGTGATTATCACTGGATGTTAGAATAAGATTTATGTTTTATTTTATTTTTGCTATTTTTTTCAATTTCAATATTATGAAAAATTATATTTATCCTTTAAAATACAACAAACACAGGTATATACTAACAACCATTTAAAGAGATTTTGAAAAGAAAGAAAATAACCTTTCTCCAGCTTCTCTGTGCCTCAATCACACTTGTTCCAGTTTATGAAGCAACATGTTTCATTTTGGACAATTTCATTTTGACATTTTCAATGCATCTTGTCTCCCATAAATATACCTTGTGTAGCTAAATCCTATTCATTTTTCAGATCTCAGCTTAAATGTTTTTAACTGTTATTTTATAGAAATTTTCTGTCCCTAACCCCACTCCAGTTTTGCATAGTGTGTACTTTTCCTTGTTACTCCTGTGTAAAATGGTCATCAGTTAGCCAATGTCTTCCTTTTTGATTGTCAGTTCCACTGGGCAAGGGAATGTATTTGTCTAGATGCTTGGATACTTAATATAGAGGCACATCTGAGACAAGCAATATATGGCATTTTGAGTAAATGAATGAAAAAATGACTAGCAAAGGGCACAGTTTTACCTTTTCTCTGTCTCACTAGGGATATAAGCTTGACTGAGTAACTTAGCTTCTCTTGAATTTCCTCACCTAAAAAAATATTGAAAGAAGCGATCTGTTTTATTTATTTAAAATAAATACAAAGGCATGCGTGTATGACATTTATTCTCTGCATATAAAATGAACATCCAATTAATGATTATGCTATCATTACTTTAAAAAGTTTTCAGGAATACATTCTGATAAAAAAAAAAAAATGACCAACCACTGCAATGGAAATTACAATAGAGAATCTCTGAAAGAATGGCCACCCATTAAGGTGGGAGGATGGTGTATATCAGTGTTTTTAAAAATCACATTAAACCCTGAAGAAATCAATGGAAGTGGCCAAGATGGCAGAGTTTGAAAACCTTGAAATTACCTTCCTCTATGTCACCAAAATTACAAGTGAATTTCATAAAATTTTAAAGAAGAGTTAACAATGATACTTTTCAAACTAAAGAGTGCTTTCAATTCATTCTATGAGGCCAGCATCATCCTAATATGAAGACAGACATACCACCACAAAAAAAGAAAATTACAGGCCAGTATCACTGATGAACATAGATGCAGAAATCCTCAACAAAATGCTAGCAAATCAAATTCAATAATGCATTAAAATGATTATATATTATGATCAAGTGGGACTTACACCAAGGATACAAGGATGATTCAATATTGGCAAATTGATGTAAAACACCCCATTAACAAATTGAAAAGCAAATATGATATGATTCTCTCAATAGATGCAGAAAAACATTTTGATACATTTTAACATTCATTTATGTTAAGAACTCTCAATATGGTGGATATCAGGGATCTTACCTCAACATAATAAAGGCCATATATGACAAAGGTACATCCAGCATCATAACTCACCCATGACTCACCCATAACTCACCATGAAAAGTTGAAAGCATTGCCTTTAAGGTAAAAAACAAGCCAAGGATGTTCTCTTGCCACTTATATTAAATATAGTATTGGAAGTCCTAGCCACAGCAATGAGAAAAGAAAGAGAAATAAAAGAAATCCAAATTAGAAAATAAATAAAATGGTCTCTGTTTGTAGGTGATATTATACATTAAAAGTTATTAGGATAAATGATTTAGTAAGATAAAAATTAATAAACATAAATATATTACATTTCTATATATTAACAAATGATAAATTTTTAATTGTACTTATAATATCATTAATAGAATGAAATATATTTAAAAACTATTTAAATATATAAATTTAAACAAGGAGGTAAAGCTCTATTCTCTGAAAAATGTGAGATACAGTTGAAAGAAATTGAGAATGACAGAAATAAATGGAAACTATGTGCACATAGATTGAAATAACTAATAATGTTAAAGATGACCATAGTAACTTATAGACTCAATGTATCCACTTCAAAGCACCAATGGTATCTTTCATAGAACTGGAAAAAATAATTCCAAAGTTTGTAAAGAATCACAAAGCCCTCAAATAGCCAAAACGATATCAAAAAAGAACAAAAGTGGAGGTATTATGCTTTCTGATATCAAACTATGTATACTAAATTCTATGATAATCAAAACATTATGGTACTGTCACAAAAAAGAAACACAGATCAATGGAACAGAATAGAAAGTCCAGAAATAAGCCTATGCATACTTATGTCACATGCTAATAAAGTAATGCTTAAAATTCTCCAAGCCAGGCTTCGGCATTATGTGAACCATGAACTCCCAGAAGTTCAAGGTGGTTAAGAAATGGCAAAGGAACCAGAGATCAAATTGCCAATATCCGCTGGATCATCAAAAGGGCAAGAGAGTTCCAGAAAAACATCTATTTCTGCCAAAGCTTCGACAGTGTGGATCACAATAAACTGTGGAAAATACTGAAGGATATGGGAATACCAGACCACCTTACCTGTCTCTTGAAAAACCTGTATGCAGATCAGGAAGCAACAGTGAGAACTGGACATGGAACAAGAGACTGGTTTCAAATAGGACAAGGAGTACATCAAGGCTGTATATTGTCACCCTGCTTATTTAATTTATATGCAGAGTACATCATGAGAAAGTCTGGGCTGGAAGAAGCACAAACTGGAATCAACACTGCTGGGAGAAATATCATAACCTCAGATATGCAGAAGACACCACCCTTATGGCAAAAAGTGAAGAAGAACTAAAGAGCCTCTTGATGAAAATGAAAGAGAAGAGTGAAAACGTTGCCTTAAAGCTCAGCATTCAGAAAACTAAGATCATGGCATCAGGTCCCATCACTTCATGGCAAATAGATGGAGAAAAAATGGAAACAGTGGCTGACTTTATATTTTGGAGCTCCAAAATCACTGCAGGTGG
The DNA here is from genome assembly GCA_006408695.1 of Aepyceros melampus. Taxonomy (NCBI): domain Eukaryota; kingdom Metazoa; phylum Chordata; class Mammalia; order Artiodactyla; family Bovidae; genus Aepyceros; species Aepyceros melampus. Next base: position 89,722 of record SJXQ01004958.1, on the reverse strand, counting down.
TGATTGCAAGGCATGAAATTAAAAGACACTTACTCCTTGGAAGGAATTTATGATCATTCTAGACAGCATATTAAAAAGCAGAGACGTTACTTTGTCAACAAAGGTCCATCTAGTCAAGGCTATGGTTTTCCCAGGAGTCATGTATGGATGTGAGAGATGGACTATAAAGAAAGCTGAGCATCGAAGAGTTGATGCTTTTGAACTGTGGGGTTGGAGAATACTCTTGAGAGTCCCTTGGACTGCAAGGAGATCAAACCAGTCCATCCTAAAGGAGATCAGTCCTGGGTGTTCATTGGTAGGACTCATACTGAAACTGAAGCTGAAACTCCGATACTTTGGCCACCTGATGCAAAGTGCTGACTCATTTGAAAAGACTCTGATGCTGGGAAAGATTGAGGGCAGGAGGAGAAGGGACAACAGAGGATGAAATGGTTAGATGGCATCCCTGACTCAGTGGACATGGGTTTGGGTCAACTCTGGGAGTTGGTGATGGCCAGGAACGTCTGGCGTGCTGCATGGAGTCACAGAGAGTTAGACACGGCTGAGCAACTGAACTGAACTGATAAAGAAGGCTGAAAGCTGAAAAAATTGATGCTTTTGATTTGTGATGTTGGAGAAGTCTCTTGAGAGTCCCTTGGACAGTAAGGAGATCAATCCAGTCAATCCTAAAGAAATCAGCCCTGAATATTCACTGGAAGAACTGATGCTGAAGCTCTGATTAATACTTTGGCCACCTGATGTGAAGAGCCAATTCATTGGAAAATACCCTGATACTGGGAAAGTTTGAGGGCAGGGGAAAAGGGGATGACAGGGGATGAGATGGTTGGATGGCATTGCTGACTCAATGGATATGAGTTTGAGCAAACACTGGGAGACAGGGACAGGGAAGCCTGGCATGCTGCAGTCCATGGGGTCGCAAAGAGTTGGATATGACTTAGAAACTTCATAACAAGTAGTTGTAGAATACTTTATAATTTCAATTATGTAGAATCTAAAAAACAAAGCATAAAAACAAATATAACAAGACAAATAAGACTTACTGGTACAAAAAACAAGACTGATTGCTGCCAGAGGAGAAAGGGGTGGCAAGGTAAAGGAAACAGGTGAGGGAGATTAACAGGTATAAACTTCCAGTATCAAATAAGTCAGGTGTTTTAATGCACAGTATAGGGAAATATTCAATAATATTGTAACAGCTCTTCATGGTGACAGATTATAGTTAGACCTTTTATAGTTATGATTTTGTAATGTATAAAAGTATCAAATCACTGTCATATAACTGAAATGTATATAATATTGTAAATCAAATATACTTCAATAGAACAAACAAAAGCAAATGAATTAAAGCTTAAACATTAGGCCTGAAACCATAAAAGCACTTGCTGGACAGCATAGGGAACTCTGATCAATATTCTGTAATGACCTAAATGGGAAAAGTATTGAAAAAGAATTGATAAATGTGTAACAGAATCACTTTGCTATACATCTGAGACTAACACATTATAAGTTAATTATACTCCAGTATAAAATAAAACTTAAAGTAAACACAGGCAGTAAGCTTCTTGACATGGGTCTTGGTAATACTTTTTTGGATTTTTCTCCTCAGACAAGGGAAACAAAAGTTAAAATAAACTAATGGGAGTAGATAAAACTAAGAAGTTTTGCACAGGGAACAAAACTATCTAAAAAACAAAATAAACAAACAGACAAAACAAAAGGTAACCTACTGAATGGGAGGAAATATTTGAACACAACATACCTGATATTCACAATATACAAAGAAGTCATACAACTCTTTGTCCAAAAAAAAAAAATAATAAAAGGAAACAATTAAAAGTGGGCAGAGGATGTGAATATATATATTTTCCAAAATAGACATAAAAATGGCCAACAGACAGAAAAGATGCTTAACATTACTAATCATCAGGGAATTAAAACCACTTTGAGATGCCACTTCATGCCTTTCATAATGGCTATCATCAAAAAGAAAAGTAACAGGTGTTGGTAAGAATGTAGAGAAAAGGGAATCTTTATGCACTGTGGGATTATAGACTGGTGCTTCCAGTATGGAAAACTGTATGGTGGTTCCTCACAAAATGAAAACTGCTATATGATACAGCACTTTCACATCTGAGGATTTACCTGAAAGAAACTAAAAACACTAATGTGAAAAGATACATGTACCCGTGTGTTAATTGGAGCATTATTGACAGTAGCCAGGATATGAAAGCAACTTATGTCCAATAAAGATGTATGTGTGCATACACATACATACAATGGAATATTGTATATATTCAACCATAAAATTAAAAAAAATGTGTCATTTGTGACAATGTGGAGAGATGTATATGTCTTATATTAGTGAAATAGAGAAAAACAAATAGTGTATGATCTTACTTACATGTGGAAAATTAAAAGCAAAGGAAACAAAAGAAAATGAAAAGAGACTCACAGATACAGAGAACACACAGATGATTGCCAAAGGGGAGGACAGTAGGGATGGTGAAATAGTAAAGGGAATTTAGAAGTACCAGAGTGATGTAACTTGACATAAATAATATGGTCAATAATACTGTAATAACTTTGTATGGGAACAGATGGTCACTAGGTTTATTGTGGCAATCATTTCCTAGTGTATGGAAATGTCAAATCACTATGTAGTACACATAAAACTAACATAATATTGTATGTTAACTATATTTCTACTTAAGAAAATGTAAATTAATGTCTAAGCATAATGATTTGACTTTCTGCAACAGTGTTTAACAACCTAAAAGTGAAATAAGTGTATTTTTAATGGGGGTTGACAAATGGTGGAATGTTAGTATACCACAAACTACTCTTGATGAAAGTGAAAGAGGAGAGTGAAAAAGTTGGCTTAAAGCTCAACATTCAGAAAACAAAGATCATGGCATCTGGTCCCATCACTTCATGGGAAATAGATGGAGAAACAGTGGAAACAGTGTCAGACTTTATATTTTTGGGCTCCAAAATCACTGCAGATGGTGACTGCAGCCATGAAATTAAAAGACACTTACTCCTTGGAAGAAAAGTTATGAGCAACCTAGATAGCATATTCAAAAGCAGAGACATTACTTTGCTGACTAAGGTCCGTCTAGTCAAGGCTATGGTGTTTCCTGTGGTCATGTATGGATGTGAGAGTTGGACTGTGAAGAAGGCTGAGCACCGAAGAATTGATGCTTTTGAACTGTGGTGTTGGAGAAGACTCTTGAGAGTCCCTTGGACTGCAAGGAGATCCAACCAGTCCATGCTGAAGGAGATCAACCCTGGGATTTCTTTGGAAGGAATGAAGCTAAAGCTGAAGCTCCAGTACTCTGGCCACCTCATGCGAAAACTTGACTCATTGGAAAAGACCCTGATACTGGGAGGGATTGGGGGCAGGAGGAAAAGGGGATGACCAAGGATGAGATGGCTGGATGGCAAAGAGGAGAGTGAAAAAGTTGGCTTAAAGCTCAACATTCAGAAAACGAAGATCATGGCATCTGGTCCCATCACTTCATGGGAAATAGATGGGGAAACAGTAGAAACAGTGTCAGACTTTATTTTTTTGGGCTCCAAAATCACTGCAGATGGTGACTGCAGCCATGAAATTAAAAGACGCTTACTCCTTGGAAGGAAAGTTATGACCAACCTAGATAGCATATTCAAAAGCAGAGACATTACTTTGCTGACTAAGGTCCATCTAGTCAAGGCTATGGTTTTTCCAGTGGTCATATATCGGTGTGAGAGTTGGACTGTGAAGAAGGCTGAGTGCCGAAGAATTGATGCTTTTGAACTGTGGTGTTGGAGAAGACTCTTGAGAGTCCCTTGGACTGCAAGGAGATCCAACCAGTCCATTCTGAAGGAGATTAGCCCTGGGATTTCTTTGGAAGGAATGATGCTAAAGCTGAAACTCCAGTACTTTGGCACCTCATGTGAAGAGTTGACTCATTGGAAAAGACCCTGATGCTGGGAGGGATTGGGGGCAGGAGGAGAAAGGGACGACCGAGGATGAGATGGCTGGATGGCATCACTGACTCGATGGACGTGAGTCTGAGTGAACTCCAGGAGATGGTGATGGCCAGGGAGGCGTGGCTTGCTGCGATTCGTGGGGTCGCAGAGTCGGACACGACTGAGCGACTGAACTGAACTGACTGAACTGAACATGAGTGGAGCACACCGTTCAGTCCTTCACATACCCCTGGAGCTTAGTGCAGGCTCGGTGTGGAGTAGATGCTCAGTAAAGGTTTGTCGAGTACCCAAATGAAAGTTTCCCAATGTGTTCTCTTTCCCTATATTCATTTTCAAGCAGATTGTAAGGCAAGAGACAGCAAATGCTTTCCTAAGATGAATTAAATGACCTGTCTCTTTATTGTCTTTTTTGTTGTTGTTCAGTCTCTAAGTCGTGTCTGACTCTTTGCGACCCCATAACTGCAGCATGCCAGGCTTCCCTGTCTTTCACTATTTCCTGGACTTTGCTCAAACTCATGTTCATTGAGTCACTGATGCCATCTAACCATCTCATCCTCTGTTGTCCCCTCCTCCTGCCCTCAATCTTTCCCAGCATCAGTGTCTTTTGCAAGAATTGGCTCTTTGCATCAGGTGGCCGAAGTATCGGAACTTCAACTTCAGCGTTGCAGGAAGAGGGACCCCTTCCAGGGCCCAAAAGTAGGCTCTTGTCTAACACTCAGAAATGAATTGTCCGAGGAGACACATGTGCTGGCAAAGCAAGAGATTTTATTGGAAAGGGGAGCCCCGGTGGAGAGCAGTAGGGTAAGGGAACCCAGGGGAACTGCTTTGCCATGTGGCTCACAGTCTCAGGTTTTATGGTGATGAGATTAATATCCGGATTGTCTTTGGCCAATTGTTCTGATTCAGAGCCCTTCCTGGTGGCACACGCGTTACTCAGTCAAGATGGATGCCAGCAAGGATTCTGGGAGGTGGTCGGACACGTGGTGTCACCGTTTGATCTTTCCTGAACTCTTCCGGTTGGTGGTGGCTTATTAGTTCCATGTTCCTTACCAGGACCTCCTGTCATAAAATAACTCATGCAGATGGTAACTGTGGTGCCTGGTTAGGGTGGGTGGCTTCAGTCAGTGTATTCCCCCTAACAACTCCCTTCGAGAGACTTCATGCTAAAGATACTTCTTGGGAATTGGGGCAGAGGTCTCTTTCTTCTGTAATTCTTCATGCTGTGCTTGGGCTTAGGCCTGCCTAGCAGAGCAGAAGTCTCTCTCCACCTGATCTAAGTCGAGGTATTCTGTGCCTGAAAGCAGCATTCACCCTTGTAAGAACAGCAGTTTAGCTTAAAAGTGTTGGCCCCTGTCAGGGATGAAATGGACCAGGGCCAAACAGGAGGCCTAAAAGGATGGTCATCCCTGGGCCCCAGAAACAGAAGGAAACATTTGGGGTGAGGGTTGCAGGGTGTGTGACTTTCTTCTGATTGGTTGGTGGTGAGGCATCAGAGCTGTGCTCCAGGAATCCTGTGCTCATTCTGTCGCTACCATCCTCCACCTGGGTGGGGGCCCCAGCTCTGTAAAAAAACTCAAAGACATCATTATGCATATTTCTTTGAGCGGGAACCAGGACCCTGTCTCAAGGCTGGCCACCATTTGACTGTTCCTCCTGTTTCTGCATCCCCTCTCTTCCCTGATTAGCAATTGTTTGAATCCACCCTTTGGAACTCAGGGAAGGTCAAGGAGGCTGAATGAAGCCTATATTGTATAGACAAGAAATGGAGAACACAGAACAGATCTCTACTCCAGAGCCCGACAGAGTCGTGAGCATTTTTAATTCAGGGAACTGGGCAACTATGACTGTGATAACTTCCTGCCAAATTGGGGCATAGGACTGGCTCAGCTTGGAGAATAGACTCTGAATTGGAAGTACTTCTGAGTGCCAAGTCCTAGATCTAAATCTTGTATGATTAAAATCTCAATCTCTTGGTCTGCCATTTTGGTGTAACAGACCCAATTAGAAGTAGTTGGATGAGTGACAACTGGAATTTTAATAGACAAAATAAATCTCATTTCTTTTCAGAGGAATAGTCCTGAAACTCAGTCTGGACCTGGCACTTCGGGGGAGACTTGTAGCCACGTAGCCAGTTGCCTAGTTTTATAAAAAGCAAGGTTGCAGTTACTAGCTGCCAGCAGACATTGTTTTGAGAATGTCTGGTGGCATCCAAGCCTGACACAACTCAGAAAACTCAAGTGTTTAGCAATACAAGGTCTGGTCTGAAATTACACCCATAGTATCACCTAGTTATTTCCTTGGATGTCTGAACCATAATTACTCTTTTGACTTTTAATTGCAAAATTCTTCTTAGTAGCCAAAGCAGATGTCACCATTAACAATGTCAGTGTTTTTCTAGGTATGAGAAGATGCAAGAATTGGGACTCATAAAATCATCTCCTGAAAAGATCTAACTATCTGAAGCCCTGTTCTGCCAGTTTTTCCCAGAGTACAGAGTGCCTCATTCCTGATTTAAATCCTGAACTCCTTTCAGGGGTGTTGAAGGTCAGCAGCTGCAGCGGCCGTGATTTAATCTTTGTAGACGTAGATGGCAGGTGTCACTTTTCAGTTGACAGGGCCCCTTCTTGGTCATAAATTTGACCATGATTTTGAGGAGGGGGTGCGGGGCGGCACGTGGGGGCTCATTTCATGACCATTTCATCCCACAGTGCTGAGAATGTTCGTTCTCAGGTCAGGCAAAGATTTTGTTGACAGGCCATCAATGTACTATTACTGGACTAGGCCATAAAGTAGTACCCAGTGCCTGAAATTCTCTGGACCACCTGTCTTACTAGCTTCTTGGTCCAGGAAAACATTCCCTCTTGTTGTTTCTTCCCATATCTGGAGTTACACTGCTACCATCATTGATCTCATATGGAACTATATATTATTTTATCAGAGGCCTCAGTCACACATTTGGCAGTGTAAGGAACAGCAATTTTGTAAAAATAGGCAAAATACAAATAACATAGCCAACAGTATTAGTAAAGTCGTAAGTAAGACTTAAGCTAAGAACTTCCATTAGACGTAGCCCAGTATATCCCAGGTCATCTGACTTAGTCTATTCTGTACAAATCTTTATCTTCCAGGGAAATTATATATTGGCACTGTCTATAAGGCACGTAGCCCAGTTTCCTAGTGTTATTAGACTGATTGTCCTTAGCATGATTTAATTGTTTCCAACACAGAGGAGACTTTAAATTACCATAGCCTGGTGTTTATATAAATCCATCCCATAACTGTGGGAGATTTTTTCCTTTGCTGAAACTTTGCTCGTTGCTCTGATTGAGTTTGAGTACTAGAAGAAAACTCAAATTTACGACCAGGGCCAGATATATATATATATATCGGAGAAGGCAATGGCAACCCACTCCAGTACTCTTGCCTGCAAAACCCCATGGACGGGGGAGCCTGGTAGGCTGCAGTCCATGGGGTCGCTGGGAGTCGGGCACGACTGAGCGACTTCACTTTCACTTTCATATATATATATATTTAAGTAAATTTTCTCAGGGCCAACCAGTTAGAGCCTTGTAGTCGAGAAATTTACCAAGGTAAGCCTGAACTAGACACAGGTAATTGGCCACAGACCCAACAATTGGATTGATTTCTAAAACTAGCATAGGATCAGGCCTATGATGAAAAGCATTTGATTTATATGCAAAGGTCTAAGAAGTCAAGAAAACATTATAAGTGATCATACAAATCAGGTCCAGCATCTTGGGCAGGGTGTCTACCTCTAATGTCAGATTCTTCTCATCCTGGTGTAGTGTAATTTCTCCTCTGTTTGAGCACCATTTTAAGGTGAGATCAGGTCAGCTGTCCTCTCTATAGACCAGTCCAGTCTAGGAGCCTTTGGAAGTTGGAATTAATCTATGAGTCAGTTTGCCTTCAATTTCACTGTGCATAAGCCAGTTAAGAGTACTTGATAAAAAGGTCCTTCCATCCAGGTTGGAGACAGTTCCTTAAATTGCGTCTTTTTCCAGTCCTGGTTGCAGGTGATGAGGCAACTGATCTTTATCCAAAGAGAGATTACTGATAAGCTTCAGAAACAAACTTAGGGTGTTCTTTAAGAATTCAATTAAACTTTACATTAATATCACATAACAGCAAAGAACTATCCAGGAAATGAGTCTTACTAGATACAGACCTCCATTAACAAACTGGGATTTAACATTCATTGAAACATCTTTTTCTCCCTAAAATCACTTTCATTTTTACCAAATATAACCAAATTAAGATTTGTTTGTGATATAGGTCTGGTCTCAATAAACTTGGCCTGATGATTTCCATTCAGTTCAGTTCAATACAGTCACTCAGTCATGTCTGACTGCAACCCCATGAACCACAGCACACCACGTCTCCCTGTCCATCACCAACTCGCAGAGTCCACCCAAACCCATGTCCATTGAGTATGTGATGCCATCCATCCATCTCATCTTCTGTCATCCCCTTCTCCTGCCCCCAATCTTTCCCAGCATCAGGGTCTTTTCAAATGAGTCAGCTCTTCACATCAGGTGGCCAAAGTATTGGAGTTTCAGCTTCAGCATCAGGCCTTCCAATGAACACTCAGGACTGATCTCCTTTAGGATGGACTGGTTGGATCTCTTTGCAGTCCAAGGGACTCTCAAGAGTCTTCTCCAACATCACAGTTCAAAAGCACAATTCTTCAGTGCTCAGCTTTCTTTATAGTACAACTCTCACATCCATATATTATCACTGGAAAAACCATAGCCTTGACTAGACAGACAAAGTAATGTCTCTGCTTTTTAATATGCTATCTAGGTTGGTCATAACTTTCCTTCCAAGGAGTAAGCGTCTTTTAATTTCATGGCTGCAATCACTATCTGCAGTGATTTTGGAGCCCCCAAAAATAAAGTCAGCTGCTGTTTCCACTGTTTCCCCATCTATATTGCCATGAAGTGATGGGACCACATGCCATGATCTTAGTTTTCTGAATGTTGAGCTTTAAGCCAACTTTTTCACTCTCCTCTTTTATATAACCATAATTGATCATAGACCTTTTTGCTTTGCTGAAACTTTTATAGAGTCACAGACTAAACTTTTAAAATGAAACCTTCCAGGGCTATGAAAGTCATGCCAAGGCTTATCACAGATTTTGCCTAACAGAGTGAATTCCTCCCTTTTCAAGTTCTCAAAAATTCCTTGAGATTTCTGTACCTGTTAGTGAAATAACCTTCCTAACTCATCTGACAAAGTTACTGGAAACCCTAAGAGTTTCCAGTCTCCAGAGGAGTCAGATAGAAAATATAATTGTTTTAATTTGTTTATAGTGTATGTTTACCAAATTACTCTCAAAATTAGTTTGATGGGAAGGTTTTCCCTACTCCCGGAAAACACAGATTCAAACCTGTAATTTTTTTCAGATAGAAACTGTTAAACTTATAAGCATAGTCACTGGTTCATTCAGTCATTTTGTTACCTTTTGTGAAGTCATCAGGTTTCCCATTGGAATACCAGGACATACCAGAATGTTAGGAATTCCATATAATTTTTAGGATGTCTATATTAGTAATATTTACCATACATTATAACCTGAGAGGACTTATCACTCTTTTGATAATATTTCCCATGTAATTTAACCAACCAAATAAGCATAATTAGCTTAATATCTCTCTTTGGGATGTTTCAAGGCCCTCTGAAGTATCCCAAAGTTACTACTATACTACTAAGTTGCTTCAGTCGTGTCCGACTCTGTGCGACCACACAGACGGCAGCCCACCAGGCTCCCCCATCCCTGGGATTCTCCAGGCAAGAACACTGGAGTGGGTTCCCATTTCCTTCTCCAGTTTTCCTTTAAAATTGGAGGAAGTTACAGTTCAGTACACACAGGCAAAGTTGTATCTGACTCTTTGTGACCCCATGGACTGTAGCCCACCAGGCTCCTCTGTCCATGAAATTCTCTAGGCAAGAATACTGGAGTACATTGCCATTCCCTTCTCCAGGGAATCTCCCCGATCTGGGGATCAAACCCAGGATCTCCTGCATTGCAATTAGATTCTTTACTACCTGAGCCACCAAGAAAGCCCTTTAACACACAGGCAAAGGAGCCACAGTGGACTCCTAAAACCTGTAAAATCATTCTCCTGTTCCTTTAATGCAAGATATAAAGAAGTTTCCTATCTAACATCTCTTTTCTGTTGAAAGAAATCTGATAAGATTTTTCCATCAAAATCTATTATTCTTTCTGAAGTTCAAGCTGGTTGGCTCCCCATTAAGTATAAAAGTGATTTGTTTAGACAAAGATGAAGTTGAAGTGGCTATGAGCTCAGATGTCAGATATACATTTGTTTAGAGGTCAAAAGAACTTCAACAGAATTCGATTTAGGAAGTTTTGTCAAAAAAAATCAATCAAAAAGGTTTAGACCATTTAGTCAATTTAGTTAGATTTAGTCAATGCTGATGGGTATATCATTTAGCTTGCTGTTATGTCACAGTGGGTGTATATACTGAGGCTTAGTGTCTAGTGAAAATGACTCTACCATCTTTGACCTAGTTAGCTCTAACCAGTTTTCCTATGGTTGTGTCATTCCTAAGAAAATCCATTTATCCAACTAATTGTAATCCAATTTTAGAAAATCCTTATCATGCATAACTCTCTTCAGTATTTTTTCCATACCTTCTTCTACTGAAAACACATCTTAGTTTCCCTAAAGTATTTTCTACAGTGAGGTACATTTCTTGTGACAGATTTGTAACAGAATACGGTCTTTTTGACCTCTAGTAAACCTAGGTACAACAGGAGTATTATACTTATTGATGGTTCTAAAGACATGTCTATGTTACCAGGTTTAATTTAGTACTGAATATTTCCCAGTTCACATGAACCTGGAACTCATTGTTTAATTTAGAATTATTTGATTTGTAAGCACTTACTTTTCTTTAAGCCAATTAAATAGAGCTCATTTACAAATTAATCTCGAAAATATCATCCAGAGACAAAGACATACTGAGACATACACGTATACAGACAGACACAATTTTCTAAGCTTAGTCATGAATTAGATATTACAGTGTAAAATCCATTAGTTTATAAATAACAGTTGGAATCAATAAAATTTTTAAGCCTGCTTTCCTCAGTGTCAGGAGTTAGAGATGGTCTAGATAAGTGCTCCTGAGAGCCCTGGTCTCAAGGCACAGGGAAAGAAAACCAAGCTCTAACAAAATGGCAGCGGGTCTAACCCAAATGGGGGCCACACAAAGCAAAATGGCCATCGCAAACCACAACACAGAACACAGAGTTAAAGCACACACATATAAACCTGGCAGTCCTCAGCAGATCCTCTCTTAATACAAGATTACAGTCTCTGAGAAAACCTAAGAGACACAGAACTTCAGATCCAAGTACTAACAGGGTGAATGAAAATATCTCAGATCTTCAAAGATTTCAAAGCGAGGAAAGGAAGTCAGGTTGAAAGAAGAAGGGGGAGGAGATGGGAGAGGGGGGCAAAAGGTGTGTTACAGGCATCTCCTGCCAGCTGCAGAACCCAGGCATTATGAGACTTTAGGCCTCCAGAGAAGGGAGGACTGGAACTCAATCCTAAGAGAAACCAGAACAGAACCAGAATTTGAGTTCTCTGCCAAGAGGAGGTGATTAGTCTCCAATCCTCAGCTCAGGCTGAGGCCCTTTGACCAGATTCCTGCGTCCAGGACTGGGGGGCTAGAAAAAAGGGGAAGGATAGGAAGGGTTAAGGAGAGGAAAGAGAGGGGGAGGGAGAGAGGTCAATAAAATCTCTTATTCCTTACTGGTCGTGGCATTCTGGCCAGTTGTCTGCATCAGGAGGAGACCAGGGACAAAAGGGTCCCAGCTGTGGCCGCTGGGTCTGGTCCATCAGCAGGCAAGCTGGCCCCTGAGCACCCTGAGTGGTCAGGATGTCAGTCATAGTGAAGAAGAGTCCCCATCAGAGTCACCATTTATTGCAGGAAGGGGGATCCCTTCCAGGGCCCAAAAGTGGGCTCTCATCTAACACTCAGAAATGAATTGTCCGAGGAGACACTGACAAAGCCAGAGATTTTATTGGAAAGGGGTGCCCGGGCAGAAAGCAGCAGGGTAAGGGAACCTAGGTGAACTGCTCTGCCACGTGGCTCGCAGTCTCGGGTTTTATGATGATGGGATTAGTTTCCGGGTTGTCTTTGGCCAAGCATTCTGATTCAGAGTCCTTCCTGGTGCCCCACGCATTGCTCAGCCAATATGGACACCAGCAAGAAGGATTCTGGGAGGTGATTGGACACATGGTGTCACCTTTTGACTTTTCCTGAACTCTTCTGGTTGGTGGTAGCTTATTAGTTCCATGCCCCTTACCAGGACCTCCTGTCATAAAACAACTCATGCAAATGGTAACTATGGTGCCTGGTCAGGGTGGGCGGTTTCAGTCAGTGGGTTTCCTCTAACACTTCCAATGAATACTCAGGGTTGATTTCCTTTAGGATTGACTGGTTTGATCTCCTTGCTGTCCAAGGGACACTCAAGGGTCTTCTCCAACACCACAGTTTGAGGGCATCAATTCTTCTGCCCTCAGCCTTCTTTATGATCCAGCTCTCACATCCATACATGACTGCTGGAAAAACCATAGCTTTGACTAGATGGACCTTTGTTGGTAAAGTGATGTCTCTGCTTTTTAATACGCTGTCTAGGCTTGACATAGCTTGTGTTAAAAAACAAATTCTCTAGTATGAATACAGGTCCTTTCTCTGCCCTTTCCCCAAATATATCCTGCTGTTGCATGGTATGAAATGAACTCTAAGCCTGAGCTCAGATTCAGCCCAGTCTCTGTGGCAAACTCACTGAATATCTTATCACAGGCCTGTGTTATGTTTTTCTTGGGGATTTGAATCCGTGTTATTGCATACTGGGAATTTAGTTCCTTTTTTATTTCTTAGCACACTTCCTCTGTTTCATTATATTTATTTCCTTTCTCTATCCTCAGCTCCGACAAATATGAATTTTTCAAAAAGCACAGAGAAATGTATTATACTGATTGTATCTGTTATTTGTCGTTGTTCTTCTAGTTTATAGTAATGAAAAGATGGAATTTTCTCCTTTGGCTCCTTTTGTTCTTTTGCATTCTTAATTTTTCTATTTTGCTTTCCCTCACCAAATTTTTGATCTCTGAAACAGCAATTTAAAATAGCTATCCAAAGGTATACATACCCACCACAGAGTTTGTTGCCAAGCGTACACAATGAATGGATTCCTTATTGAAATGTGAAATGCCTACACAGCAGAGTCTATGTATACAGCAGAGTCTATGTATAGAGCTGTGATGGAGACTTAGAACTGGCCTCTCTCATGGATATTATCAAGATGACAGCTTCCAATGGACTTAGAGTTTAATTGAATTTAATAGTCTACCAATGCTGTTTAATGAAACAATGTGATTTTCTTCTGCCGTGGTCTCAAAAGTCAAGGGAAGTTCAGGTCCTGGCCATTCGAAACTACTCATCATGACCGACACTTTCCACGCTCTGATTCTTTTTTGGCTCATGAGTGTGACTTTCCATCTGCTGAGAACACTGTTCTTCCCTTGCTCACTGGGAAGCTTTTCCTGGTCCCAAACTAGCCTAGGTGCTCTCCAAGGGCTCCCAAAGGTCCTGGCTACTCCTCTTGAGCATGCACAATGCTGATTTGCAAGTCATTGTTGATACGTCTGTCCCTTTTGACTAAAAGTCCTTACTAAGCCAGGCACCTCTTTGGAAGCTGAAGAGGCCTATGGATCTTAAGTTGTAAGTAAGTGCATGAGATAAAACACGTGGGCTCCAACTGAGGGGCAATGTGGAATGAAGCACATTCTACTCTGTCTGAAAAGCAAATGGTAGTTTAGAGACTATAAAAAGACAACATCTGAAATAACCCAAAACTCTTGATGAGTTACCATTTTCCCCCCCTCCGGAACCCCCCCAGCCTAGATTCAGTACAGCTCTAAACCCAGAGATGGGCATTGGTGCCAACAGAGAGGGCTTCCCCAGTGACTCAGTGGTAAAGACCCTAGCTGCTGGGCAGGAGATGCAGGAGACACGGGTTTGATCCCTAGGTCAGGAAGCTACCCACTCCAGTATTCTTGCCTGGGAAACGCCAGGGACTGAGGAGCCTGGTGGGCTTCAGTCCATAGGGTCGCAAAGAGTCAGACATGACCGAAGTGACTGAGCGTGCCCACACACCTATAGAATCTCATTCAGGTCCTGCCTTAGGGAGCAGGGAGCATGTCTCCTAGTACTGAGAAGTGGTGGAGAAATCCCCTGTTTTGTTTTTCTTTTCTCCATTCTCTTGTGCCAGACCCCCAGCCATCCTGTCATGCCAGGGGCATGAAAGCTCAAAAGATCCTAAAACCGAGGAAGGAGGACCTTCCCTTTGATCAGAAGAGTTGTGGGCCCAAGGGTGTGGAGCAAACTCCCAATGCCTTTTGTCCTTTCTGCCCTCCCATTGCTGTCCCTGGACACACATGCAGCTGTGGGAAATGCATAGAAGAGCAGGCTAAGTAGAGCACCAGCTTTTTGGCTAAAGGGCCAAAAAGTTGAAGCCCCTGGGAACTGGAAAGTACCAGAGAGAAGGAAGCGCTAGGGAAAGCAACCCTTAAAGTTGTTTGTGAACTTCTGGACTCACCCCTGAGATGCACAAGAATAGATCTGACCTCAAATAGCACACCATAAATTCTGAGAACTACAAAATAGACCATTGCCCAGGTTTCAGACTGGTTATTGGGTGGTGTACATGGGCTCATATCTGAAATCTTGGAAAACAGAACTTATTTTAGAACCATAACCCATGGAAGACTGGTGGAACTCAAGCTGGTAGGCTCTGATTTTTTAAAAAATAGACAAAATCTAAAGTCTTATAACATAATCATGCAAATGTTCATGAAACAATTAAAAATTACTCAACACATATGGAGAATTGGGAAAATCTCAATTTGTATGGGAAAAGACAGCTAGCAGAAGCCAATACTTAGATGACACAGAATTTAAAGCAATTATTATAAAAGTACCCCAACACATAAGAGGAAATATTCTTAAAATGAATGAGGAGATTAAGAGTCTCAGAAAAGAAATAAAAGATATAAAGAAGAACCAAAAGGAAATCTTAGAATGAAAAAAAGACTACAACCAATGTAAAAATGTCACAGGACAGGACTCAATAGCAGAATGGAGATGACAGAGGAAAGAGTCATTGAACTTCAGGATAAATCAATAGAAATTATAAAATCTGAAAAATGCAGAGAAAAAAATTAAAGGTAAAAAAGAACAGAATATCATCAGCTGGTGGGAAAATACCAAATAGTCTGACAATCTTATCACAGAAGTCTTAGAAAGGATACGGTACATAGAAAATGTATGAAGAAACAATGGCTGAAAATCCTGCCAAATTTGTAAAAAGGCATAATCCTACAGACACAAGAAGTCCAAGAAACCCCAAACAAGATAAACCCAGAGAATCCATGCCCAGACACATCATTATTAAACTGATGAAAAGTAAAGAAGAAAAAGCAACATTTAAAGCAACCAGAGAAAAACAACACTTTACTTATAGGAGAACATGATTCAAAAAGTCACAGATCTCTCCAGAAGGAAATGGAACATTTTAAAAAAACTGTCAACACACAATTCTATGTCCAGTAAAAAAAAAAAAATCCTTCAGAAATGAAGATGAAATAAGATCATCCTTAGGTGAAAAACACACAAGAGACTTCACTGTCACCAGTTCTATGGTTTCAGGATGAGAAATGACACCAGAAGGAAAGCTGAAACATCAAAAATGAAGGAAAAGCAGCAGAAAAGGCACATACCTGGGTAAATGGGATGACTGTTCTTCTTCTCTTGAGTTCTTTAACTTTGATGGTGAAAAACAAAAGTTATAACATTGTCTAGTATGATTTCAATGTATATTGATATAACAAATACAACAATGGCAACATAAAGAAGGGAGGATAAAGGTACCTATATAGTGATAATGTATCACTTAGAGTGGTAAATATTGATTTTACATAGACTATGAAAAGTTGAGTGTGTATATTTTAATCCCTACAATAACAGCTTAAAAGTTATACAAAATAGTAAAAATGCAATAGATAAAATCAAAAATAAAAAAAGTTTAAAGAACCTAAAATAAAAGAAGGAAAGGGAAAATACAGAAACTAAAAATAAAGAGACGAAGAGAAAACAAATAATAAAACGGTATACCTAAATGCTAAATACCAATAATTACATAAAATGTAAGTGGACTGAACATAATGAAAAGACAAGTTATCAGAACAGATTTCAAAAATGACTTAATTATATACTGTCACAAGAAACTCATTTCAAATATAATGACCTCAGTTGCCTAAAAGTAAAAGATGGAAATATATATATATATATGTATGTATCTCACTATTCAGAACAAAAGGACTTCCCAGGTAGCAATAGTGGTAAAGAACCTGCCTGCCAGTGCAGGAGACATAAGAGATCCGGGTTTGATCCCTGGGTTGGGGAGATCTCCTGGAGGAGGACATGGGAACCCGCTCCAGTATTCTTGTGTGGAAAATCCCCATGGGTAGAGGAGCCTGGTGGGCTACAGTCCATGGGGTTGCAAAGAGTCAGACATGATGGAGCGATTTAGCACGCACGCACATTCAGAAGAAAACTGGAGTGGCTAGAGTAATACGGGACAAAGCAGATTTCACAGCAAAGACAACTAAAGAGATAAAAAGAGACAATATGTAGTGATAAGAAGAGGGTCAGTTCACAGAAAGACACACAACCCTAAACGGATATGTACCAAATAGAGTTTGGAAATGTATGAAGCAAAAACTAACTGATCTGAAAAAAGAAACAGACAAATGTAAGTAATAGCTGGAGACTTCAACATTCCTCTTGCAGTGATCAATGGAACTGGCAGACAGAAGACAAGCAAGGGTATAGTACACAAAACTGAATCATACTGTAAACCACTGATTCTAACTGACATTTATAGAACACTGTAGCTTGCCAGGCTCCCCTTTCCATGGGCGTCTCTAGGCCAGAATACTGAAGTGGGTAGCTTTTCCCTTCTCCAGGGGATCTTCCAAACCCAGGGATTGAACACAGGTCTCCTGTATTGCAGGCAGATTCCTTATGGTCTGAGTCACCAGGGAAGCCCATTTATACAACACACCACTCCAAAATAACAGAATATACATTCTTCTCAAGTGCTCATGGAACCTTTGCCAAAATAAACCAGATCCTGTGTTGTAAGATAATTTTCAAAAAAAAATTTAAAGAGCTGAAATCATGCAAAGTATGTTCTCGGCCTATAATTAGTGAATGGACTGTGAAATGACTTAAACAGGGACCAATGTGTTGAGAGACTCTAAAGACTTTAAGAAAAATGGACACATTTTGTTTAACCCAACATATGCTCACTGTTGATAATTCTGAACTGGCCTCTAATGACTGTCTTAACTGTCTTGTGTTACAGTACCTGCCTTATTTTTGAGCATCTCCTGCTTCCATCCTCTAGTGTGTTTGGTGCTCAGTTGTGTCCAACTCTTTGCGACCCCATAGACTGTAGCCTGCCAGGCCTCTCTGTCCATGGAATTCTCCTCTGTCCGTGGGTTGCCATTTCCTACTCCATGGACCTTCCCAACCCAGGAATCGAACCCCTGTCTCCTGCATTGCAGGCAGATTCTTCACCATCTGAGGCACCACGGAAGACCATCCTGTAAAGGGAACAGTATATTTAATTGTGATCCTGTAGAGGGAAAAATTGAAAGCAAAAGGAGAAGAGGGTGGAAGCGGATGAGATGGCTGGATGGCATCACCAATTCAATGGACATGAACAAACTCAGGGAGATGGTGAGGAACAGGTAGGCCCAGCATGCTGCAGTCACGGGGTCACAAAGAGTCAGACACCACTTAACAACTGAGCAACAACAATAACAGAGGGAACATAATTAAATATGCCAATCCTGCCCCAGAATTATGCACAGAATTGTTATCAAAGATGGCAGATTACTATCCAAATAAAGTGCAGGAGGAATTAGTGTTTGAGATTTCTTGTGCCCTGTAGGACAGGACTTGGTAGGTGCAGTGCTGAGACAGTAATAAGATTTTGCAAGTGGGAATTATTCAGGCTAACAGGGAGTCTGGGGTGGGGGTCGAACAGAGGATGCTCACGTGGCACTTGGCATGAGGGGCACCAATGGGAGATTTATGGAGCCCTGAAAACTGAAGCTGGAAATGGAACGGAAGAGCCTTGCTTGTGCTCAGCTAGTAGCAGGGCTGGTGGAGAACTCAATCACCGGAAGTTGCTGGAAAAGCTGCACAGACTGGATGAGCTGCTACTCTTCACTGACCTTATCGCGTACCAACAATCTCCTCGTTGGTCCACAGACCTGAATGAAAGAATGAGAAAAGCTAATAAGTCATTTCATTAAGTCAAGCCTAAGATGCTGTTGAGTGTAAGAGCTACCATTATTTTATGCACCAATAAGAAGGGAAGAACACTTTCAATAGACTGTGACAGGTGCCTTTAACAACAGCCCCGAGAGCCGTATGAATCAATCCCACCAGCTTTCTTTGAAGTCAGTCTTCCTCTCTTTGAGGGATCTGCAGTGAAACAAATATTTTGGAAACAGAAAGTAGCAGAGGTTGCCTGGCTTCGTGAGTATCTTCCTTTCTGCTGGCTCTAAGGCACTTGGTTGTTCCTTTACAAGAAAACATGGACTCATGATCATTTCTCTGTGACAAAGACTCTTCAGCAATATCACAGTGACCTTCTATGGCTTGGCCTCTGTGCCTTTCTGTGTACAAACGAGCTTGTCATTTTAGTGCTGAAGCACAGTGGAAAAGTTTTGGAGAATGTTCTGAATGGCAGTTGAGCACACAGGCTAAACTAACAGATACCTAAGTGAAGTGAAGGCAGTGTAAACAGCTATGACCAAGTGGATGGACATGCAAAGGCCACGGCTGCCACGTCATGACTGCCACCGGGCCGATGGCTTTTGAAAGACACCATTGGTTTAGATGCACCTGGATTCCAGAAGTGTTAAATTTTGCAAAACTGTGGGGACTTCTCTGGTGGTCCAGTGGCTATGACTCTGCATTCCCCAATGCAGGGGGTCTGGGTTCCATCCCCAGTCAGGGAGCTAGATTCATATGCTGCAACTAAGAATTCACATGCTACAACTGAAGACCCTGAGTGCTGCAACTAAGACCCAGCACAGCCAAATAAATATTTTAAAAATATATAGATTTTGCAAAACTGTGTATCTTAGGATCAGTAAAATACAGCCGTTCTGTTAGATTCTGTGATCTGGGAGAGAGTTCAGCCCCTGTTTTTCTTGAATGTCCTCCTTTTGCCTCTGTTCTAGAGTTCCACATGGAGCTCACCTTGAGTAGGAAGAACAGGCAATAAATGAGTAAAAAGAAAAATCATCACATTTCTTAAGTGCGACAAAATGGGGGCAGGGTTAGATGGAGACTCACGGAAGGGCCAGGGTGCAGGGTATCACGCATTTGTGCTGAGCTCTTGTAGATCTTGCAGAGTTCTGACTAAGTCAACATTTGGATTTTGGTCTCTGAGAATCACTGACGGCCTGCAGAGGGAAGACCTGTTTCAAGGTTTGCCTGGAACTGAAGCGTCTCCTGGGGTGTGGGAATTTCAGTCCTAAAGGGTGCACTTCCAGGCAAACTGGCAAAGCTGGCCACCTGATAGGGCTTCTAACTCTGTTTCCTTTTAGTTTAATATTTGCATTATTATTTCCATGTCCAATTAAGTCTGATAATAAACCTACAAGTGTGACTTTTTTTCTTTTACTTTCATCTCTCCTGATTTCATAGAAAGAGGTTGATTTGACAAACATGAGTTAAATCTCGTAGTTACTAAATTGATTCCATTCAATCACTCAACAACACGGATTCAGTTCCTAGTAAGTCCTGTAGGGGCTACAATGATGGGTCAAGGTGGCTGCCAGGGGTGAGAAGACTTGTCCAAAAAAGCTGGAGGAGATAGAGTGGCAGCCTAAGAGCATGTTCACCAAAGTCCCCAGGGGCTCAGAGAAGGCGGGTGAGAGCAGAGGTGAGGAGGTCAGGGGAAGCTGCTTTCATTTTGTGATTCTGTGCTTTTATTTCACTTTAGATAAACAATGCAAGGGGTTCCCAGGTAGCTCAGTGGTAAAGAATCCGCCTGCAATGCAGGAAACTCAGGTTCAATGGGGTCAGGAAGATCCCCTGGAGAAGGAAATGGCAGCCCACTCCGGTATTCTTGCCTGGAGAGTCCCATGGGCAGAGGGGCGTGGTGGGATATAGTCCAAGGGGTTACAAAGAGTTGGACACGACTGAGCGACTAAGCATGCACGCACACAAACAACAGAAACCAACATTTTCGAAGAAGACTAATTTTCTTTGCCTTTGAAATGACTTAAAGGCAAAAGCAACTCCATTCTTTCATGGGAGGAATCATTTTGGTGTGCCTTTCTGTTTTTCAACTAAAAGACTAACTGAACTCTGGACTACAAATGCTTTCATGATTCTTGGAACTATATATATATATATATATATATATATATTTTTTTTTTTTTTTTTTTTTTTTTTTTAAAACAACAAAACACATATTCTTGGCTTTTCCTTCTGGCAAGGGGCCCACCACATGGTGAAGTCATTTTTGTGTCTGTATACAAATGGGGTAATTAGATTGTCAGTGATACTACAATCTTTATTTATCTTCACAAGCCCTCAGTGAACTTTATGTTTGATCTCTACCTTCAGTTCAGGGTTGATATGTAAATACTCACACACCTGCTGGAATATTTCAAAACCATCACATGAGTTCTTCCTCCCTCCCTTACCCCTCTGCATCTCATTTTCCCGTTATAGCTCATAAAAATAGTCTTTAACTACCAACTGTATAGAATACCATGACCAGACTTTTGGACATTGTAATCTGAATGAAGAATCAAGCTCTCTGCTCTATCACTCCTGTTTATTGTTATTTTTTTTAAAGATGAATGTTGTCAGATGGAGATGAGGGGGTTCACTCCTTAACCTGTTCTAAAACTTTTTTTGCTCATATATGCCAAGAAAAGATAAGTGTGAGAGAGTGTGTGTGCTTGAAGCAAAGATTAGAGGAAACTCAAAAGCCTTAAAGTTAAGTAAAATTTGGAATCAACATTTAAATTAAGCATGCTTTACAGACTGATGTTATTTGAAATCTGAATAGCTGATGTCAAAAATAGATTTTCCTTTCTTTCCAGAGTGTGGCAAAAAATAACCACATGCCTTTCCTGGACTCCTGACTCTCACCCCAAAGGGTTTTCTTGTATAGGAACCAACAATTCCTTGGATGGAAACACTGGATAGGCTAGTCATTATTTTGAGATTTAGAAGACTGCAGATTCTTGGCAGCCCTCGGTTGTTTTTCTAGTAGTAGGCAAGTGGTTGGACAAAAAAGCAAGAAGCAGATCCATGCTGCTGGCTTTGGGTTCTTTGAACAAATGAGACAGGTGAGCGGCTGCCCTGCTCACCCCGCTTCTTTGTTTGGTGAGCAGTGAGGAGAAAGTGGTAGCATCTGCGTGCTGCTGTGGGATCCTGGTTTCCTGGAAACAACCCGTCCCTTCCCCTTTGCCTTTGGGGGTCGCCAGCCACTTGAAAACCTAAGCGATGCCTGCCTGTTGCCAGCACAGCTCATGTAGGGGTCAGAAATAGTAGGATTGCTTGTGTAGGGAGAACAATCACTTCATTGTTAGATTTTCCTCCCCCTACTCTTCATCCAAACGCTGCGTTGCTTTGTAGCACAGTTGGAGACACTGTGTTGAGAAGCCTTTGCTCATGGCAACGTTTCCTCTGTTCGTTTTCTGCTGCTTCTTGCATTGGAAAATTCCATCCTTTAGCACTGGGATTATATGTCACCATGGCTGAAATCATAGACACAGTCCACTTAATTGGCTGCAAGCATGAGAGATAGCCAGAGAGAATGGAGACAGAGCGCATTCCCTTGCATAAAGAGAGGATTGAACGAGGTCAGTGAACCAGAGAACCAGCAGGTCACAAACCCTCAGGGGGTCATGAAAATCTTCCCGGGTTTCCTGTCTTTAGAAGCAAAAATAATGCTTGTTAAAAATTTTTTAAAGAAGAGAGAAAAGATATTTAGGATTGGCCATAATCGAGCTGGGTGTGGTATCTGAGGGCCCCATTATTCTAGTACTTTGTATTTTTGAAATTTAAATAATAGGAAGTTTTCAGAACGTATTTATTTTTCATCTCAGAAAGATCGCGGAGCCCCCCGGGTGGGTATCATGTACACATGCGCGGCAGGGAGAGCAGTTCAGCTGAGCATGCTCCGGCCGATTTCACTGTGAGCCGAACCACCCCCATCCCCACCACCCACACCCCTTGCTTCTAATTGATGTACAGTTTCAAATGGCCTTTATTCTTCGCCATATGTGCTTTGGTCTATATCCTGAATGGATCATTTGTTAAGAGACTAGAAGCATTAGCAACACAGATGCTGAAATTGGTGTTAATAATTCAGCAAACTGCCTGACGATACTGTTCACTTTATCTAAAGACCGTCTTCTTTGCTTCAAAAATCTGACCCTCTGAAGAGGCCCCTGGACCTCCACAACAGTGTTACAGAAAGAAAAGACAGCTCTAATTATGTCTACATTTGATTTTCATTTAATCAAGAGCAAACCAGTCCTACAGAATTGACTATAAATAGCAGTTTAGTTGATTTTTTAAAGCACAAAATATAAGAATTTCAGATATGAGGTCATGAAAGCAAGTTCTGATGCTCCAAACCTATACTTTAATTTGAGTGTCAGACAGTTAACACAACACGACTGAGCGACTCCGCTTTCACTTTTCGCTTTCATGCATTGGAGAAGGAAACGGCAACCCACTCCAGTGTTCTTGCCTGGAGAATCCCAGGGACGGTGGAGCCTGGTGGGCTGCCGTCTATGGGGTCGCACAGAGTCGGACACGACTGAAGTGACTTAGCGCAGCAACTCATTTATTGACTTCCTCCCTGTATCCGATGGCCTTGAAGTGGCTGTCATAAAATTTATTGTTTAGTTAGTGTTTCCTAATAACATTGGGCACAGAAATGGTAGAAATTTCTAGAAATAGGTCATGTAGGTACGTTGTAAGTTTCTTGGGTTTTAGACATGCACTCCTGAAATCCAGTGTTAATGCTCACATTTTATTCAGTGTTGAAATATGTTGGCTATTGAAGATACTAATATGAGATTAACAATATATGGGGATAAAATATAAACTTCTGTTTTCACTCCCAGTTTCTTTTTCCTAGTACACCATCTTGGACGTCTTCTGTGCTTGCCCCTCACCTTCTGGCCCACCTTTGATGCCAGCTGTTGCTAGGCAACCAGTTTTGTGCAGCTGTAACCACAGGGTGCCTTGTTTCAGCTGCATCCTGTGTCTCCCTTTCAGCCCTGGCTTTCTCTGGACGTTACCTGGTATACATGCGTGTGCAGCCTGGAAACTGTGAGAGTGTCAACACTTCATGAAACAGAGCTCCGAAAGGAAACAGGAGTTTATGGGACAGTGCTTCCCTTTTCCTTCCCTCAGTCTGAAAATCCAGGTGTGAGCTCTACACAGCTTCTTAGGGGGTCCGCACCGGAGACGTGATGGATCACATGGCCACTTTCTCTCCCTCCTCCCCCTGCTTCACTCTCTTCTGCCCTCAACTCTTGCCCACTGGGACCACTCTACAGAATAGCCTTCCTTTACAAAACTCCTTGCCACAGGCTCTGCTTTCTGTGAGGAACCCAGGGTAAGACGCTAAGATGGCCTAGAGTGAAGACAGAAGATGAATTCCTAAGAGCTTGCTTGGGTTGTGTATGTCTATGAAAGTTCAAGTGTTAATCGCTCAGTCCTGTCTGACTCTTTTCAAACCCACAGAATGTAGCCAGTCAGGCTCCTCTGTCCATGGAATTTTCCAGGCCAGAATACTGGAGTGGGTTGCCTTTCCCTGCTCCAGGGAATCTTCTAGACCCAGGGTTAAACCCAGGTCTCCTGTATTGCAGGCAGATTCTTTACCATCTGAGCTACCTACACATCAATAGGTCTGTGAATGGGGTTCAAAGAAAAGTTTGGGAAATCCTAGACTGGATGGCCACTGGGTTTACAGTGATATGTAAAGTTAGAATTGTCAGATTCCCATCCAGCTCTAACAGGTTCATGAGTATCTGAGTCTTCCAAGAAGACAAGTATAAGAAGATCCCTAAGTCTCATCAAGCCTGTCAAACAGCTGTATGTGTGACATCAAGGAGAAGCAGAGAACAAAACCAAACAGAGCATTCTGATAAGCATTCAGAAATCCCGCTGTCCCAGGAGACTTCGGCACCGTTTCTAGATCTGGTCATAAAGATGTAAGTGGTGCTGGTGTATCCCAAGGAAATTGCTGGCCTCACTCTAGGCATGCTCTCTGTCTCTAGGTACAGGTGGAGGAGACCAGGTGGGTCGGGCTTCTCTGCTTCTGTCATGGCCCACCCCCAAGAAGCAGAATCTTCGCACTAGCCAGGTTGTTTTGGGTGACGGCTCATTTCCCTCCCTGTGCCTCTCTGGACCTGTATGGTCTGGTCCAGGAGTTCTGAGTGTGACCCCTGAACGAGGCCATCATTTTCTGAAGGCACATATCCCCAGGAGGCAGGTTAAACATGGCAGTCCTTGGATCCCACCCTACCTCTACAGCAGTCTGGTCTGACAAGCCTTCCAGGAGATTCTGATGCTGGCTCAAGTTTGAAAACCACTGCCCTTGGTCTTTTCCTTCACACCCTGGCATTCAGGCTTTGGTGGCCTTCAATGTTGATTTCACACTCCTGCCCAGAAGATGGGCTTAGGGAATCGAAGATTACTTGAGTAGCTCAGAGATGAGAAAGAGGCTAGGACTGTGTAGGTAGCTACCCAACTTACAAACAGTTTATGTTCTCGACTTTGGAAGTCAGCTGTTTGGAATGTGAGCTGTTTTCCCGGGAGTGATAGACAGGTTCCCATGCCAGCATACTTAATCCTGAATCCAGCTGAAGATTGCTGTGTCAAACAAAATAGAGATTTCCAATGCTCCTGTAATGTTAGAAACCAGTCAAAGCAGAATAAGGCAATAAATGCTAATATTGGTGGTAGAAAGAGAGGCTGGGCTTCCCAGGCGACTCTGGTAAAGAATCTGACTGCCAATGCAGGAGATGTGGGTTCGATCCCTGGGTCAGGAATGTCCCCTGGAGAAGGAAATGTCAACCCACTCCAGTACTCTTGCTTGGGAAATCCCATGGACAGAGGCACCTGGTGGGCTACAGTCCATGGGGTCACAAAGAGTAAGACATGACTTAGTGACTTAACAACAAACAGCAACAAAGAGGTTGATGTGAACATGGATGAAGAGGTAAACGGGGGTTTGTCAAGACTATGGTGAGCGGCTGGCCTTTCTCCTTAGAATGTCATGAGACTAATTCCTTTAGTTAGACTTTAAGAAAACGTAGTTCGGGACTGTCTATCTTTTTCTGAAGTCAAATGTCTCACTGGGAGGGAGGTAAGGGATTCTGAGACGAGTTGGCAGGAGCTGAAAAGGCAAGCAGAAAGAGGAAGGGAATCAAAGAGAATGAGGGTTTGTTTTTTATTAACACGAGCATCAGTGGAGACAGAATTAACTTGAGTTGTGAACAGTGAGCGATGGATGGCTAGAGAGGGGACAAAAAGCAGATGGAAACTGACTACACAGTGTGGGAGCTGCTGTTCTGGAAGTGTTTCCTCCCACCGTCCTGTCCCAAGAGTGGGCCCTAAACAACCACGTTTCATGTCCTCTTGTTCCCTCTCTGGCCACAGATGGCAGCTGACCCGAGGCCTTGACAGTGACCACTGATACAGCACAAGAAGATGGCTCAGACCAATCCATGTCTCTCTTTTGCCTTCTAGGCACTTGAACTTAGAAATACCCGGAATGTTTGTCCAGTCCGTGATGATAAAAGGTACGTGGCTGGCTGTGAGCATTTTTGTTGTTGTTGAGTTGCTCAGTCATGTCCGACTCTTTGTGACCCTGCGGACTGCAGCAACCAGCTTCCCTGTCCTTTATTATATCTCCCAGAGTTTGCTCAAACTCATGTCCATTGAGTCGATGATGCCACCCAACTATCTCATCCTCTGTCGTCCCCTTCTCCGCCTGCCCTCAATCTTTCCCAGCATCAGGGTCTTTTCCAACAAGTCAGCTTTTCACATCAGGTGGCTGAAGTATTGGAGCTTCAGCTTCAGTATCAGTCCCTCCAATGAATATTCAGGGTTGATTTCCTTTAGGATTGACTGGTTTGATCTCCTTGCAGTCCCAGGGACTCTTAAGAATCTCCTTCAGCACCACAGTTTAAAAACATCAATTCTTTGGCGCTCAGCCTTCTTTAATGGTCCAACTCACACATCCATACATGACTACTGGAGAGGCCATAGCTTTGACTTTTCATGTTCTCAAAGCAAATGCTCCTAGCTGTGAGCATGTGTGGTGGTCACATACTTTCGTTGGGGGTTTGTGCAAGCGTGCTTAGTCACTCAGTCATGTCTGACTGTGACCCTTTGCACTGTAGCCTGCCAGGCTCCTCTGTCCATGGATTCTCCAGGCAAGAATACTGGAGTGGGTTGCCATTTTCCTCCTTCAGGGGACCTTCCTGACCTGGGGATCAAACCCCCGTCTCCTGTGTCTGCAGCATGGCAGGTGGATTCTCTGACCACTGAACCATCGAGGATTTGAAGGCTTGGTGGTTTGCTATGCATTTATAAACCATCCTATTTTTGTACCATACAAATTATCCTTGCTGGTGGTTGAATGGCTGGTTTTGGGGTGATGCAGTTGCCCTAATGGAATTAATTAATTGAATAATATTGCCTGACAAATGGCTCTGTAAACCAGAGAGGGATTGAGACTTAATTACTGATGTCATTTATCTCTCTATTTGCACCCCAACCATAAGTGACTCGTTTCTCATTAACTTTGGGTCATCTTCCAAAAGGAAGAAAAGAGGCCAAAATATCAGGAAGGGAAAAAAAATACTGATGTCTTTGTTCCCCACCTCATTATCCTGATAAATCTAACAGACTCTGTTAATTAGATGGGCAGCCTTAACTGGCTGACTCCTGGCCAACAATTACCTCAGAGAGAAGCGCCACAGCTCATTTCCTTCCCTCAGGAGGAGATGAAAGAGAGTCTGTAACAAAAGAAGGGATGTTTCCTCAGCCATGCTGGAAGGATCACAGTTGTCAAGGCAAATTTCTAGATGGAAGGTCTGCAGCTGTTTCAGGGGTGTTCCATTATGGTGGCAGCAGGGGGTACCTGATGCTGCCCTCCTTAATCTAAGAGTTAGGTCATGGTCCCCGGTGCCTGCAATCCCCCGGGAGGATTAGAGACTAATTAAACAAGGGAACAGGTGTAATAGGGCCCGATTTGATCCAGCCAAATTAATTGCTGAGATTGGGCTTGCATTTGGTAACTGAAAACAGTGAATTAACTACCCCCGGAATACAGCTAATCCCCAGATATCACGGCGTCTGTGTATAAAACAGACTGGACTCATAGAGAACACAAATAAAGAGGGATTTGAAGTGAAGGCACAGGGCATCTTTGCCTGGGGAAGGCCGGGCAGCAAGCCTCGCCCCAGATGGTTGCCGTCCGTCCCAGCTGCTGCCTGGGACAGTCCTCGTCTATGTCGGTCATCCTTGCAGAGTTATTAACGGTGCCCTCTCTCATCCTCACGTGGCTGTGTATGCGTGTGTGCGTGTGCTCAGTTGCTCAGTTGTGTTTGACTCTCTACGACCCCATGGATTGTACCCCACCAGACTCCTCTGTCCATGGAATTTTCCAGGCAAGACTGTGGGGGCAGATTGCCATTCCTACTCCAGGGCATCTTCCCGACCCAGGGATCAAACCTGCATCTCCTACACTAGCAGGCGGATTCTTTACCCCTGGGCCACATGGGAAGCCACTTCATTCTCATACAACATCCCAGTTTAAAATCTAAATAGTTATCGTATTCCAGGGTCAGTTTTCAGCTGCCCTTTTTCTCTACCAGAAGTGTGGTGTTATAGGCTGAATTGTGTTTCTCCCAAAGATGTGGAGTTCTAACGCTCGTACCTGCGAAAGTGTCCTTATTGGGAAATTAAGGTCTTTGTAGACAGTCAGCTTAAGATGAGGTCATCTGGGTGGACCTTCATCCAGTATGACTGTGTCCTTATAAAAGGGGGAAATTAGAATACAGAGACAGACGTGCACACCAGGCATAGGCCATGTGCAGACAGAGGCAGAGACTGGGTGGTCTTCTACAGGTGAGGGGTGCCCACGATGTCCAGCAAACCACCAGAAGCTAACAGAGGGGCCTGGGGGCAGATCCTCCGTCACAGTCCTCAGGAGGAACCAACCCTGCGGGCACCTTGATCTCAGACCTTCCGTCTCTAGAGCTGGGAGCTGATACATCTTTGCTGTTTTAAGCTGTCCACTTGTGACATGTTGTTATGGCAGCTCTCGCAAACTAATTCCAGTGGAGACTGGTTTCAGAGCTGCTGAAAACCCTCTCGTTGCTCTTAGCTTGTACGGTTCACGGTTCACAGACACAAT
This sequence comes from Aepyceros melampus, assembly GCA_006408695.1. NCBI lineage: Eukaryota > Metazoa > Chordata > Mammalia > Artiodactyla > Bovidae > Aepyceros > Aepyceros melampus. The sequence continues at coordinate 61,137 of SJXQ01004958.1, read as the reverse complement.
GAGCTGTCTGAGTGGCAAAGGCTGAGAAGTTGGTCAGTGAACAGGCACTGATTTCTTAGTATTGGGGAAGGGGAAGAGAGCAGACAGCAGACCTGGAGGAGGGCTGAGCTATCTCTTGCTCTTCATCACAGTCTTCAGCACCTCAGCCATCACAGATGTGAGGCATGCTTATCTCTGCCAGACTCCGAGCGAGGGGCTGGGGGATATGGCAGAGCCTAACGTGTAAACTGCCAGCCCAAGCCATGGATGGCCCAGGCCTGGGAAGAGAGGTGGGAATGGCTGGCGAAAACAAAGCCGCCACTTCTGTCAGGAGAACTCAGAGCCTTGGAGGAGGCTGTGTCTGAGGTGAATCTTCAGGAAAAGCTTCATGCAGCGGCCAGAGGCAGGGATGGGAGAAGCCCGAACTCAGAAGGGTTCAGAAGAAAGGAACCCTTTGGTCCCTGGTCTCTCTGGCTGGTAGTTTCTAGGTGACTGGACTTGGAGAGGTCGCAGATCACGTTCAGAAGCGCTAATTCTTTCTAAGCGATTGTGTGATTCTATTTTCCCTGAAGCAGTTTGGGTTGCTGCCTGTCTGGGTTACAGTTAGGGGAGTGGCAGGACACTTCAGAACATTCCACAGAACACCTTTGCAACGGTCCCTTGTCCCTGAGGCCTCACGCTCCCATCCTTGGACCCCGGTTCCCAAGACGTATTGTCGACACCATCTTGAATTTTGGTTTTCATCCCTTTGGCCAGAGTCTGAGGAAATAATTGAATCTATAGAATCCACACTGTGCATATATCTTTGAACTGTAGTTTTGGCAGTTCTAATCATGATGATGTGTTGACTAATCTAGAGCCAGACATCTTGGAATGTGAAGTCAAGTGGGCCTTAGAAAGCATCACGACGAACAAAGCTAGTGGAGGTGATGGAATTCCAGTTGAGCTGTTTCAAATCCTGAAAGATGATGCTGTGAAAGTGCTGCACTCAATTTGCCAGCAAATCTGGAAAACTCAGCAGTGGCCACAGGACTGGAAAAGGTCAGTTTTCATCCCAATTCCAAAGAAAGGCAATGCCAAAGAATGCTCCAACTACCGCACAATTGCACTCATCTCACATGCTAGTAAAGTAATGCTCAAAATTCTCCAAGCCAGACTTCAGCAATATGTGAACCGTGAACTCCCTGATGTTCAAGCTGGTTTTAGAAAAGGCAGAGGAACCAGAGATCAAATTGCCAACATCCGCTGGATCATGGAAAAAGCAAGAGAGTTCCAGAAAAACATCTATTTCTGCTTTATTGATTATGCCAAAGCCTTTGACTGTGTGGATCACAGTAAACTGTGGAAAATTCTGAAAGAGATGGGAATACCAGACCACTTGACCTGCCTCTTGAGAAATCTGTATGCAGGTCAGGAAGCAACAGTTAGAACTGGACATGGAACAACAGACTGGTTCCAAATAGGAAAAGGAGTACGTCAAGGCTGTATATTGTCACCCTGCTTATTTAACTTATATGCAGAGTACATCATGAGAAATGCTGGACTGGAAGAAACACAAGCTGGAATCAAGATTGCTGGGAGAAATATCAATAATCTCAGATATGCAGATGACACCACCCTTATGGCAGAAAGTGAGGAGGAGCTAAAAAGCCTCTTGTTGAAAGTGAAAGAGGAGAGTGGAAAAGTTGGCTTGAAGCTCAACATTCAGAAAACGAAGATCATGGCATCTGGCCCCATCACTTCATGGGAAATAGATGGGGAAACAGTAGAAACAGTGTCAGACTTTGTTTTTTTGGGCTCCAAAATCACTGCAGATGGTGACTGCAGCCATGAAATTAAAAGGCGCTTACTCCTTGGAAGAAAAGTTATGACCAACCTAGATAGTATATTCAAAAGCAGAGACATTACTTTGCCGACTAAGGTCCGTCTAGTCAAGGCTATGGTTTTTCCTGTGGTCATGTATGGATGTGAGAGTTGGACTGTGAAGAAGGCTGAGCGCCGAAGAATTGATGCTTTTGAACTGTGGTGTTGGAGAAGACTCTTGAGAGTCCCTTGGACTGCAAGGAGATCCAACCAGTCCATTCTGAAGGAGATCAACCCTGGGATTTCTTTGGAAGGAATGATGCTAAAACTGAAGCTCCAGTACTTTGGGCACCTTATGCGAAGAGTTGACTCATTGGAAAAGACCCTGATGCTGGGAGGGATTGGGGGCAGGAGGAGAAAGGGACGACCGAGGATGAGATGGCTGGATGGCATCACAGACTCAATGGACGTGAGTCTGAGTGAACTCCGGGAGTTGGTGATGGACAGGGAGGCCTGGCGTGCTGCGATTCATGGGGTCGCAAAGAGTCGGATACGACTGCGCGACTGAACTGAACTGAATTCAGCCCAATCAAAAAGGGCCACTGGGAGTGCCATTTTAAAGGTGGATTTCTAGACTGGATATTAAAGGCACTGTTCACCTCCCCTAGTTGACTCCAATTATCTGTTTCTGGTGGGCCCAGGACAAAAAGTTTTAGAAGGCAGAACTGGGCTCCGGGTTTGTAGGCACGGCATCTATTATGTAAGCATACAGGTCTGCATTTCAAAAATGAAAAAAAAACAATAATAATTAAAGTTTCTCTAGGCTTCTCCTGTCCAAACCACTCTTGCAAAATCACCTTTGGATGAGCTTTACGTGTCAGCAAATCAGAAACATGTGGACTTAATTTCCTTTGAAATACACCAGGGGGACAAGGGGCAGTGGAGCTTGGCAGCCAGCTCCCTAGGGTTTGCCAAACCCCAAATATCTCACACTCTGTGGAGCCATCCTGCTGGCCCCCAGCAGTCTCATCTGGCCTGTCTGGACACCGTATCGCTTGCTGTACCATCTAGGCTTCTCTAACCATTAGGCTGTTCTCCCGGTCTGTTTTAGCCGCCAGCAGGATGCTGTTAACACCACCCACATGCTTAACAGGACTTTGGAAGAGGGACCAGTCCCACAACGAGGTGTCAGGTCAGTTCCAGTCTTATCTGGACCAACAGGCCATCTTTGCAGCCATTGCCATGACTTTCACATCCAAACCAACTGTGAGAGAGGTTTTCCAACTTGATTTCCAGATGGGAAAATATTTTACTTTTGTGGAGGATGAAGGTATATCAGGTCCCACATGTATTAGGTTTCACTGTCATCCAATATTCATGCCTCTCATGCAAAACATGTACATACTCTGCAAAGACCACAGCCATTCTCCCATGGGCTCCAAGGTAAATTTTGGGCCCACAAACCTCCAGGAAAAATAAAGAAGTTTCCCTTAGAGGAGAGGAGTCCCACAGTCCTCCTGAAACTCCCAGACCCTGGTCTACTCATGTAGCAGTGAAAATATGCTGATGAGGTCCGTGTCACCTGCTGGCCTGTTATTCTGTTTTTCTTCTTGATATTAATGCCTTTCTTTTTCCTCCTATATGTTCTATGTCCAACAGTCTCTCTTGCCTAAAATAATAATATACTTCCCTGGTGGCCCAGTGGCTAAGATTCTGCAGTCCTAATGCAGGGGGCTTGGGTTCCATCCCTGATCAGGAAACTAGATCCTATGTGCTGTAACTAACTGTTCACATGCCCCAATTAAAGGTCCTGTGGACTGTTATGAAGATTGAAGATCCCGTGTGTGAGCAGCCTAATAAATAAATAAATTTTTAAAATGCAAAAGACAAATTAAACCTTAAAAAGTACCTTTTTGCATCCAAAACAGCTAATGCTTGGGTGCCTAGTATGTGTCACGTATGTACATAGGCTGACTCTTTCATTATCCCCATCTCAGCAAAGAAGCATTGGAGGCAGCCCCAGAGAGACTTGAAGAACCTACAGATCACCCAACTAGAAAATAACAAAGCGATAGCTTGACCTTGGGCTGCTGGGTTCAGAAATGGGCATTCTTTCAGAACTCACGCAGTCTTTGACTCCACTGTGATGGTTCATTTTATGCATCGATTTGACTGGCCCACAGGGTGCCCAGACATTTGGGCAGAAGTTATTCTGGTGTGTTTTTGAGAGAGTGTTTTTGCATGAGAACGACATTTAGATGGGTAGACTGAATAAGTGGATTCCCCTTCCCAACGGAAGTGGGCCTCATCCAATCAGCTGAAGGCCTGAATAGAACACAGAGGCTGATTCTGTCCCGTGGAAGAGAGAACTCTTCCTGCCTGACTCCTTGGGCTAGGACGCCAGCTCTGTCCTGCCTTTGGACTTGAGCTGAAGCATCAGCTCCTTGTGGGTCTTAAGCCTCCCAGTCTTCAGGCTGGAACTTCTCCGTTGTCTCTCCTGGTTCTCAGGCCTTTCGATTTGTATTAGAACTAACCATTCCATTCTTGGGTCTCCACCTTGCCAACTCACCCTGCAGGTCTTGGGACATGTCAGCTTCTGTAATCACAGGAGTCAGCTCCTGGTAATAACTCTCTCTTTCCATCTCTCTCTCTTAAACTTTTAAATTTTGTATTGGGATATAGCCAGTGAGCAAACCAGGTTGCAGTGGTTTCAGGTGAACAGTGAAAGGACTGAGCCATACATATGCCTGGACCCCTTCTCCTCCAAACTCGCCCCTCCAGGCTGCCTCCTAACGCTGAGCAGAGCTCCCTGTGCTGTACAGCAGGCCTTTGTTTGGTATCCATTTTAAACACAGCATGTGTGCATGCCAAACTCCCTAACTACCCCTTCCCTGCTACCTTCTCCCCTACCCTGGCCACCAACGCTTGTTCTTGAGGTCTGTGAGTCTGTTTCTGTTTTGTATGTAAGTTCAGGCCATCTCTATCTCTATGTGCTATTGGTTCTCTTTTTTTCTGGAAGACTCTAACCTATTCATTACTTATTTGATCTTCCAGCCAGCTCTGCGAGGTGCGTGGGTCAGGTACTGTCACCTGGAAAATGAAAATGAGTGTGTACAGGTCACACACACACACACATACTTCACAAACACTTCGGAGTGTGGAGAAGAATCCAGATCTACTCGTGCCTTTTCACTGCTTCTTCCCCCAAGGCATCCACAGAGCAGGCACAGGTGGCAAAGCTGGGTCACTTTACAGGGTCATTTATCTCCAGACCTGTGATGGCAAGCCCTCCTTTTTGCAGAAAGATTTGCCTCTGACTACCAGCCTTACAGAGGAGCCAACGTGGAATTTACAAATTCCACATTGCAAATTTGAGCTGCCCACAGCAGTGCAACAGGGAATGAGTCAAACCTTGCAACTTCCCACCTGGCATAGGGAGTCCAGGGAAAGGATGCCTGATAATAAAGTTATCCTCCAAAAAACTGAGTCCCAACTGGGACATAGGTATCTGACTAGTAGAATTTCTATGTGTGCGCCTACTCAGTGACTTCAGTCGTGTCCGACCCTTTGTGACCCTATGGACCTTAGTCCACCAGGCTCCTCTGTCCATGGAATTCTCCAGGCAAGCATACTGGAGTGGGTTGCCATGCCCTCTTTAGGGGAGGGCAAAATCTCATTGTCTTTGTTAGCAGATGTAATCTCCAAGGCCTTTCAATGTATCATAGCCTTGATGCCATTGGCACTTAGTGAGGACTCAGTCCGTTTTCTCTCAAGGCTTTCTGTTTTTATCAAGCCACCCTTGCCTCAGAGTGAAGGAGAATTCATGTTGTCCCCAACCCCCATGGTGTTCAGGCTGGCAGTCCAAGACAGCAGTTGTTGAGCTGTTAAACTTAGAAGATGAGGCTTCCCCAATGGTTCAGCAGATAAAGAATCTGCCTGCAATGCAGGAGACAAAGGAGACATGGGTTTGACCCTGGGTCAAGAAGATACCCAGGAGGAGGAAATGGCAGCCCACTCTAGTATCCTTGCCTGAAGAATCCCATGGACAGAGGAGCCTGGTGGGCTACAGTCCGTGGGTTGCAAAGAGTTGAACACGACTGTAACACTTTCTAAATTTAGAAGATATATCTGGATAAGAAAGTGTGGTACATATACACAATGGAGTATTTCTCAGTCATTAAAAAGAATACATTTGAATCCGTTCTAATGAGGTGGATGAAATTGGAGCCTATTATACAGAGTGAAGGAAGCCAGAAAGAAAACACCAAAACAGTATACTAATGCATATATATGGAATTTAGAAAGATGGTAACGATAACCCTGTATGCGAGACAGCAAAAGAGACACAGATGTATGGAGCAGTCTTTCAGACTCTGTGGGAGAGGGCGAGGGTGGGATGATTTGGGAGAATGGCATTGAAACATGTATAATATCATATGTGAAATGAATCGCCAGTCCAGGTTCGATGCATGATACAGGATGCTCGGGGCTGGTGCACTGGGATGACCCAGAGGGATGGTATGGGGAGGGAGGTGGGAGGGGGGGTTCAGGATGGGGAACACGTGTACACCCGTGGCGGATTCATGTTGATGTTTGGCAAAACCAATACAATATTGTAAAGTAATTAGCCTCCAATTAAAATAAATTAATTAAAAAAAAACATGTATCTGAACTGTTCATTGAAGGGAAGATTGATGAAGGAGTGTTTAAACATTTTTTTTTTTTGGTCTAAGTTTGCAGTTGTTTCTTTCTTTTTCTTTTTTGGACATGTACACACTCCTTTATTTATTTGCTTATTTTAATTTACATTTGGCTGCACCGGGTCCTCGTTGCTGCCTGTGGGCGTTTGCTAGAGGCGCTGAGCAGGGGCTCCTCTCCAGCTGTGGGACACGGGCTTCTCGCTGCTCTGTTTCTCCTGTTACAGAGTGCGGGCTCTGGCTCCTAGGATTCAGGAGCTGTGGCACAGAGGCTCATCAGTTGTGGCTCGTGGGCTCTAGAGCACAGGCTCAGTCATGGTGCCCAGGCTCTAGTTGCCCTGGGGCATGTGGAATCTTCCAGGTCAGGGATCAAACCCATGTCCCTTGCACTGACAGGCGGATTTTTATCCACTGTACCACCAGGGAAGTCCCATTTAAGCATCTTTAACTGCTCTATCAAGTGGTCGAAGTTCAAGAGGTGGTGGCTGTGACCTTTGACTGCTGTTTCTAAGTAGCAGAGGGGGATTCTCTCCTGGGCTTTGGCAACCACGAGATCCCTGCATAACCCTCGGACACACTCCATTTCTCCAGCCTCCTATCCTAAGCATGTTTGCGTTGACACCTGTGCATGGAATGGATGGGGAAAGAGGCACCCCTGTGAGGTGTGCAACTCACCATGCACCTACCCCGGTTCTGCAGGAGCAGAGAGGACAGTGGGAGAGAAGGATGGCTGGGAGGGAGGGCTGGGTGTTGTTCAGTTGCTGGGTGTTGTTCAGTTGCTAGGCCATGTCCAACTCTTTGCAGCCCCGTGGACTGCAGCACGCCAGGCTTCCCTGTCCTTCACCGTCTCCTGGAGGAATTTGCTCAGATTCATGTCCATTGAGTCAGTGATGCTGTCTAACCACCCCCCCTCCCCGCCCAATGATGGATACTGCAAAAGACAGGGCAGCAGTGGGACCTGGTGCCTGCAAGCAGGAAGCTTTGGTTGGAATTAATGACCTGTGGCAAGTTCGCACCAGGGGGCAGTGACTGCAGGGCTGGGATCCTTAGGCTGAATAAGCGGATGGTGATCAGTTTGGCCAAGGGGACAGAAGAAAGTTCTCATCCTCTGAAAGCCTCTATCTCTCCCAACCCCTTGTGGTGGTGGTGAAGTCGCTCAGTCATGTCCGACTCTTTGTGAGCCCGTGGACTGTAACCTACTAGGCTTCTCAGTCCATGTGCGCTAAGTCAAATTAATTGTGTCCGACTCTTTGTGACCCATGGACTGTAGCCTGCCAGGCTCCTCTGTCCGTGGGATTCTCCAGGCAAGAATGCTGGAGTGGGTTGCCATGCCCTCCTCCAGGGGATCTTTCCCACCCAAGGATTGAACCTGCATCTCTTAGGTCTCCAGCATCGGCAGGCGGGTTCTTTACCACCACCTGGGAAGGCCATCTTAGAACAATATCATTCCTTAAAAGTCTGGTGTGGGCTTCATACGGGGAACTTGTTCTATGAGCAGCAAAGTTGAAAAGAGCATTTTCCGTGGAAAAGATGAGCCTCAGTCTCTCTTGTTCTGCCTGAAGCTGAAAGCTCCTAACTTCTACTGGCTTTTCTCTAATGGATAATGGGTAGGTTTTCATACTTTTGAAAATTGCTGCTTTTTCCTCTGCCCATTTAGGAAGCTCTTGTAAGCAGAGTTTAATAAGAAACACTGTGTCTCATGGTAATGATTTTATTTCCACAATATCCACATGCAGCCTTATCTTCAGAGTGACTCAAACGTGCTGGACAATGTAGTTGGGATCAAGGGGGAAGTGGAGGTGACTGAAACATCGGCTTCGAGGGAAGAAACCAAGCCAGGAGATCCACTCATTCGCCCTGACCTTGGAGATAGATATCAAGTAATGCTGCTGTTCCGCCCTGATTATTTGCCGTGGGGCAAGCAGGGCTCCTCTTGTTCATGCGTTGTAGCTGCGATCCTCTCAGCGTTGGATGCTGTTCCCAAGTGGCCTGGCACATCGGGTGGACCCTGGCACCGCCTGATGATACTGCATGTCAGCAGAGTTGTCCTTGCCAGCCAGCCCTCGTGTCATCGGTCATGGCACAGACTGACCTACACCCGGCTATGTAAAACTGGTAGCTTTCCACCTGGTTCCCTTCTGGAATAATTCCAGCTTGCAACAGGGTCTGATTGCCCACTCGATCACCTAGGTAGCCTTTAAAAATATTGATTCAAGTTGAGATCACCTAAAGGACAATTCTGACGAGCCTAGGCCCATCTCAGATAATGGAGATAGAATTGCCTGGGAACCAGACCTGAGGATGGGCATTTCAAAAACCTTCCTAGGTGGGGGCTTGTAAGCTGCTGTCTCTTGTCTCTCTGAATAGGGCTGTGACAATGGTCGGTACGCCCTCAGGACCACAAAGTGTGCTTGTGGTCCTGGGATGGGGCTGCATTGTTTTGGGTCCTGTTGGGGAAGAGGTGGGCTTTCTTGGTGGGTCAGATGGTCAGGAATCTGCCTACGATGTGGAGACCCAAGTTCGATCCTTGAGGAGGACCCCCAGAGAAGGGCATGGCATCCCACTCCAGTGTTCTTGCCTGGAGAATCCCACGGAAAGAAGAGTCTGGTGGGCTGCCATGTCGCAGAGTTGGACACTTTCATGGAAACAGGGGTTGCGTGGGCTAAGCCCACTTGGTAGGGACACACACACACACACTTTCCCCAGGTTGAAAGGCCCTGCCATGGTCTCCTGGCCAGGCATGGCAGCGTATCCAGTAGCCATGGGAACTGCCGTCTTGTGACCTCAGCTTCTAATCTAAGCAATGCTTCTCACCCATATTCTGGCTTCTCATTGATGGAAGGGGTACTGAGGTACTATTTGAACACAAAGCACACAGAAAGCAGGTGTGTCTTAGGATGCACCAGAGTGGGCTTCAGGATAAGGGGTGTCAACAGAAGTAGTCCCTGCAAAAGCTCCCTTCCCACACCCCCTCAGCCCTGCCATCCTCCCTGCACTGTGTGGGCACTTGATCCTTCAGGCCCTGAGGTTCAGCCATCTCCATGGAGACCAGGATCTGGGCAGAGGTGCCTGGGGTCAGCCTTCTGGGTGCCTTCAGGTCCTCTGACTTGTCAGCCTCTCCCCAGACCCACAATGCTCCTTCCAGTGCTCTTCCTTGCTCTGTATTCCCTCTCCAGGTTTTCCTCCCAGCTCTCATCCTCCAGTCCCCTAGCATCATGCTCTCACAAAAGCAGGGACCAATCTTTTCAGCTGGTCCGAATCCCTGAAGCCAGGAGGTGTGAAGCTTGGCTACCGGCTAGATATGGGTACTGGGGAGGGGAGAAGGAGGAATCCCAGGTACCAGGTTCAAGGCCATATTTTAACATTCAAGCCTGCCACAGTGTCGTGCAGTTTCCCTGGGTGTCCACCAGCGGCACCCTCCAGTCTCTGGGGCTCTGTTTGGACAAGAGCCGCAGAGATGCTTGATTTTCTTATTCTGACTTCCACCCCACCGCCACCCCAGCCTGTTCAGACTTTAATCTCTTCAAGGCAGCTTCACTTTCCCCAGGAACCACCTAGTTCACTCTGAAACCTCCTGTTGAATCGAGCAGGCCTGAGTTATTCCCTCTGCAGTGGTATATGGGTATGGATTTGACTTGGGGAGCAAGTCCCTACCTGGGAGGCTTTCTCTTGACCTTCTCTGTTTAGGGAAGAGCGCAGTTCTGACTCAACAGTACACAGGTCTCTGTCTTATGATGACAGTGCTCCAGGACCTCTCGGCCCTGAGGTGTGGTGTGGACCACATGGCCATCTAAGAGCTTCTCAGAAATGCAGAATCTCAGCTGATCCCAGTTCACTCTGATCACATCAGAGTCTGCATTTTAATTAGGTACTTAGTACATATTCACTGGAAGGACTGATGCTGAAGCTGAAACTCCAGTGCTCTGGCCACCTGATGCAAAGAACTGACTCTCTGGAAAAGAGCCGGATGCTGGGAAAGATTGAAGGCAGGAGGAGAAGAGGGCAAGAGGATGAGATGGTTGGATGGCATCACCAACTCGATGGAAATGAGATTGAGTAAGCTCCAGGAGTTGGTGGTGGACAGGGAGGCCTGTCCATGGGGTTGCAAAGAGTTGGATACAACTGAGCGACTGAACTGAACTGAACTGAACTGAATACACATTAAAATGTAAGAAGCACTGCTCTGGAGCATTCAGGTCACATTGATAAGAATGGAAACAAGATGCTTGCGTCGTTTAAAAACATTTTTAACTGCCTAGGAAAAACAATCATGAAGGCATTTTGCTTATTAGAGGAGCAAAGATTCATAATAGAGATTATACCAATATTTTTGTTACTTGTTTATTAGACGCTGCTGGGGAGTTGTAGAACACTCACAGAATTGTTCCTTGAGGGAACAACTTCATTTCTGAGACTTGATCTTGTTAAAATGTAGGCTGCGGTGCAGCTTCAAGGATATTAGTGAAAAGGATTTTCAGACAATGGTCTAGTTGTCGTTCTAATCTTCTTCCTTAGTAACTGAACCCCAGTTTTGTGGGAGCAGAAGAGAGGAAGTGCTTACTAAAAATGTTTTCTGGACTCTTTGCAAATAGAGATGGACAATGAAATGTAAGCAGGCATCACTCAGAGGCTTTTCCAGGAAACCTCTTTATGAAGAGAATCAACTCAGTTGCCAGCCCCCTTCTGAGCTATGACCTCTGCCCCACTGTCCCCTTTTATCTTAACTGAAATTCTCACGGGATGTTGGAGATCCATTACCCACTAACCCTGATGTCAGCACTGCTTTCTTGCAGATTTTTCATTATATGAAGAAAAAAAATCCTAATTTGTTTAAGTCCTGGTATCTCAGGAATGTGATATTTGCTTCTGAACACAAGTCCTAACTTACATGCCACCTAACTGTCTAAAGGGAGAGGTTTGGTTACCTCATTATCATTTATCCACACAATGAAATGTTATTCAGCAAAATTATGTTATACTAAAGCTATGGTTTTGTATGGATGTGAGAGTTGGACCATAAAGAAGGTTGAGTGCCAAAGAATTGATGAATTGTGGTGTTGGAGAAGACTCTTGAGAGTCCCTTGGAGAGTAAGGAGATCAAACCAGTCAATTCTAGAGGAAATCAACCCTGAAGATTCACTGGATGGACTGGTGCTGAAACTGAAGCTCCAATACTTTGGCCACCTGATGTGAAGAGCTGACTCCTTTGAAAAGACCCTGATGCTGGGAAAGAGTGAGGGCAGGAGGAGAAGGGGAAGACAGAAGTGATTAGAAAGCATCACCGAGTCAATGTACATGAATCAGAGCAAACTCTGGGAGACAGTGAAGGACAGGGGAGCCTGGCATGAATGGGGTCGCAGAGTTGGACACGACTTAGTGACTGAGCAATAGCAAGAAAGGGAGCAGACACCTCCTGCTTTTACTATCCAGGCCTTCACAGGATCCTAGCATGCAGAACTATTAGAAGGCAACTATTCTGGGAGAACTGAGGCTGGGACACATATCTTCTCTTCCAACTGCAGAATCTTCTCTCCCTTCTTTGGGGGCCCTGGAACACCTTCACTGGTCTCTAGCATTGAAAACCGTTGTTGTAGTTATCTCTTTATCTACATGAAAAATCTTGTTAAATGAAGAAATCAATTTACTCATCAAATTATGGTACGATCCAATTTTATATTTTTATAAATGTTTTATATTTATATACTATATAAATACACACACACATACCACACATTAATTTTCCCAGGCTTCACCAGTGTTTGGGAAAAAAAATGAAGTCACCTCAATGGTGAAATAAGTGAAAGTCGCTCATTTGTGTCTGACCCTTGCGACCCCATGGACTGTAGCCCACCAGGCTCCTCTGTCCATGGGATTCTCCAGGCAAGAATATTGGAGTCGGTTGCTGTTTCCTCTTTAATGGTAGTCACTCAGATTCCCCAGGCCAGTGGCCCTTATGTGCATGGTGATAGCACCTTCCTCCTCGTGAGACTTAGGGACGTTTTCCATTTGTTAGGACCACAAGCCCTCAGATTCTCCCTCTCTGGCCTCTTGGTTTCCATCAGGTGCAAAGGGGCATGAGGACAGCCCCAGCCTCAGCTCTTGCTGTTGGTGCCTCAGAGAGACCCAGCCCAGATGCATGCTTCACTCTGCTGCAGATGGTTGCCTCAGTCTTGTGCAGCGTGGGGCCAGCTGCTTTCTGCCAAGAAGGAGGAGGATGAACACGGGCTGATCCACGGGGCTGAGCTGTGGCTCGGGGCAGATGGGGGACCAGTGGCCATGCTAGCAGTCACACTCACACTGACCTCCTCATTTGCTTCAGAGCTTCCTGACCCCACGCCCACATCTAACACTGACCTCTTAACTCTCCCCTGCCCAAATGAGCTCATGAGGACCGCCAAGCTCATCCTTCTCAGTTGGTCCCCCAAATGTGTGTGCATACATGCTCGCAAGTAGTAGTAAAGCAGTGAACATTGAAATTTAAAAATGTTAATAATTTCTGAATGGCAACATCAGGGCACTTGAATGTTCAAAAAAATGCTTTTTCTTGCTTGCTTATGTTTTTAGAACTTGTACAATGAATGTGTATTGGGTGGTGTGCATGCTCAGTTGTGTCTGACTCTTTTGAGACCCCATGGACTGTAGCCCGCCAGCCTCCTCTGCCCATGGGGTTTTCCAGGCAAGAATACTGGAGTGGGCTGCCATTTCCTCCCCCAGAGGATCTTCCCGACCCACGAGCAAACCCATATCTCCTGCACTGGCAGGTGGATTCTTTACCACTGAGCCACTGGGGGAAAATAAAACATGTATTACTTATATTTAAAATATTAAGGGACTTCCCTGGCAGTCCAGTAGTTAGGACTCCATGCTCCTGATGCAGGGGGCATGATTCAATCCCTGACTGTAGAACTAAGATCCTGAATGCCAGCACAGCTCAGCCATTATAAATAAAAATGTACCTGAAATCAGTTATGACTCCAAATAACTGAATCCACTTGCTTGCTTAGTACATTTAACTGTGAGTTTCCTGTCATCCCAGGCAAAGTA
>SJXQ01004958.1:24227-40213 GCA_006408695.1 Aepyceros melampus | reverse complement strand
TGGTTCCGAGGGGAATGTGACTATGAAAGAGACAAATTCTGACCGCTGTCCTCGACCGTTCCCGGCTCCCTGGAGCATTTTCTGTGCGGCAAGGTGACATCCAAAGGCTGGAGCTTAGGTGGGTTTGAAAACAAGACGCGGGCTCCTCTGGGCTTGTACCCACCCCTCTTCCCCCCTCCCTGGCCCCGCTGACCTGATTAATCAAGAGCCCTGCCAAACCCACTGAGGAGGGCTCCCAGGCTAATCTAATCTGCGTCCCCCAGCGGGGACAGACACCCCCGCTCGGCCAATGAGACGCGACCATGCAAGCTAGGGCTGCGCGGTGGAAAATTCCATGCGCCGCCCGAGGCGGCTGCGGCGGCCTCTGGCGGCGGCGCGCGCCCCGCATCCTGCAGCCCTGGGCTCCCCGCGATCCCCGACCGGGCCCCGCTGCTGCGGGAACCCCCAAAGCCGTCCGGTTTCGGGGCGCTGTCACACGAGTCCCAGGGCAGGCGGCGTTGTTATAATTCTTTGGTTCTCCTCACCTCTGCAAAATACGCTTTCAGCCAATCCAAGAAAAGGCTGGCGAAGCCTTTGAATCTTTGCGGGGAGCGGGGGGAGGGGGGCTATGGTGGCATCTTCCGCTCATACGGTGTGTGTGTGTGTGTGATATAAATATAAACCACTGCTCCTACCCCTCGCCCACCCAGGCAACAAGTCCGGTGCGCAACTGTCCCCCCCAAGTGCCTCCGCTGGGCTTAGCAACCCGATAAGTGTGCAGAGAATGAATGAGCTGGGGGCCCCCTTTCTATCCACCCGCGAACTGCAGGCGCCCTTTTAGAAGGGGCCGGTGGGTCCTAGAGGGCCAAGGGTTAGGAGTCAGCAAAGGTGGGTATTTCGTGAAGGTGCAGCGACCCAGGACAAGAGGACCAGTGTCGTGATGCAGAGATAATTGCAGGGCCACAAAGGAGGGACATCGTGGTCTGCCTTTACGGGGTAGAAGGGGGTTGCCGATTGGAGCTGTAAGGACCGAAGTTAGCCAGCAGAGCAAGGGAGGCGCCGGGGCTCTGTTTCCAACCTCTGGAGCGAGGCTGCTGGGCAAGCATTTCCATGAAGCTGGGCTGTGTTAGGAGATCCCTATCTTTCTTAACTCCACGTGAATTACTGCCATAAATCCCCATGATTTCATGGGATCCAGGCCTGTTTCTGCTCCTCGCAATATAAAAGAACCTAGTGAAGAGTCCAAAAATTAGAGTGCCTAGGAGAGCCTCTGCCAGAAGACAGTCACAAAGGCTTCTGGGATTAGAGGGGGGCCGGGAGGGCAAGGGGACAACGGGCCCTGAGATCTGGGAGGGGGAAAACAGAAGGAAAGGAGAAAATGCAGGTGTTTCTTCTTGAAAGAGAATATGAAGCTTTAGGAAGAATCCGCAAAACAGAAAGATAAGAAAGGGCCGCCCCGGTCCTGAGCTAGATGAGTTGAGCTGAGCTTCAGGAGACAGGAGACCAGATAAACGGCCACCCCAGTTCTGCTAGTGCCCAGCTGAAGGTCCTGGAGAATCTCCTAACTTCCCTGAATCTTAATTTTTATCTCTGCAAAATCCGGATAATTCCTGAGACTAAAAGAAAGTGAAATTGTCTATAAAGCTGTCAAGAAATCTATGTAAGTGTTGTTTATTTTAGTCCACATGCATGAGCAATCTATGTTAGTTTAGTTGAATTAACTTTGACATTTTCAAACTGTGGTGCTGGAGAACACTCTTGAGAGTTCTTTGGACAGCAAAGAGATCGAACCAGTCAATCCTAAAAGGAAATCAACTCTGAATATTCATTGGAAGGACTGATGCTGAAGCTGAAGCTCCAATACTTTGGCCACCTGATGTGAAGAACTGGAAAAGACTGAGGCTGGGAAAGATTGAAGGCAGGAAGAGAAAGGGACAACAGAGGATGAGATGGTTGGATGGCATCACTGACTCAATGGACATGAGGAACTCCAGGAGACAGTGAAGGACAAGGAAGCCTGGTGTGCTGCAGTCCATGGGGTCACAAAGAGTCGGACATGACTGAGAACTGAACAACAAAACTTTGATGGAGAGCCATGGCTAATCAATCAATCAATCAATACTTGTATTAATGTAGTGAGTAAATATTTACTGAATACCTACTATGTGCTGGGGCATACAGCAGTGAAGAAAACACAGTAGTGCCTGTTCTTGGGACACTCCCATTGTGATGGGGGAGACAGATCATAAATAAGAAAACAAAGGAGTGTTTCCAGTGGTGATAGTGATAAGGAGAAAACTAAAACACATAAGTGGGACAGGGGGAGTGATTTTGAAGAGAGTGAGGAGGTAGGACCTCATTGAGAAGCTGGTCTTTCAGCAGAGCCCTGACAGGGAGGTGAAGGGGTAAGCTCTATGGATTTCTGGAAGAACATCATTCTAGGCATTTTAGGTGCAGGGTGGGGAGGTTGCTAGAGGTTGCAAAGGGCCTGAGGTGGGACTGTGGTACTCTGAGTTGGAGGAACAGGTACTGTCTCTAGAGGGGACTGAGTGATGGGGCTGAGGTCAGGGACCAGCTGGGTAGAGGTAGGGAGCCCGGATTGTTAGGAAACGCTGGGAGGGCTTTCATCATGAAAGTTCTGAGCAATCATTGGACAGCACAGCTGAGCAGCCACCTTGGATCTTAACTGACTGCAATACAGCTTTCTTTCTAATTTGGATACTGAAAAGCCACCTGCACGTGAAGTGAGAGTCACTCAGTCGTGACTGACTCTTTGTGACCCCATGGACCCCGGAATTCTCCAGGCCAGAATACTGGAGTGGTAGCCTTTTCCTTCTCCAGGGCATCTTCCCAACCCAGGGATCGAACCCAGGTCTCCTGTATTGCAGGTGGATTGTTTACCAACTGAGCCACAAGGCAAGTCCAAAAAAAAAAAAAATCCACCTGCAAGCATTTATCAAAAGCTTTGCTGTGTTTGAGGAAGTAGAACGCAGAGGCATGCTTTAAAGAGGCCACAGTCCTGTCGGGAATCTGGTTTAGCTGCAGAAAAGTAGTAAATGACCAATTTAAAACAGTTTCTCAGACTTGTAAATTGTAGGGAGGGCCCCCTCAAGCAGGAGGAAACTGGGAGCTTTGGGAATCCCAGGGGCCTCCTGGGATTGTGCTGAGATCTTAATAGGAGGCCAGTGATGGTTTGTGGACAGAGGGAGCGCCTGAAGTCGAGAGAGAGCCTGTCCGGCCGGCCTGCAGCCTCTCCTGGGCAGGTCAGAGTTGTCAGCCCACAGTCTGAGCTTCTCTGACCGGGCGAGGAGGGTGATCAAGGATGGAGACATGGGATGAGGCCAGTTTGGAAAAGCCCGCAATGCTTTGCCACACTCAGAACTCTTTGCAGACCTGGCCAGCTGTGTTCCTACCCCCTTCCCTGGGGGTCAGGGGCTCCACTCTGAAATTACAGGATTCATCGCTGCAGGGTGCCCCAGCCCTGGGCTTCCAGCTCTAGCATCACCCTTGCCCTCCCTGGGCAGGCCTGAACGAGTCCCGTAACCTTCTGAGAATCAGCAGCGCCCACTGGGGCTGGCTGTGTGAAACCAAGACAACCAGGCATGCTCTGCTGGAGCCCCGCCGCTCTGCGGGCGAGAGGAAGAGAGAGGGGCCATTGTCCTTGGCCTCCTCCTCATAATGAAACGTTTTACTTATTTAACATTTTGAATAAGTAGTATAACATATGGTTCAGGAAATCAACAATTATACAACATTGCACAGTGGAAAGCATCCTTTCCCATCTGCTCAGTTCTTATCTCTCCCCCCACAAAAGGTAGCCTGCTATTAATTTGTTGTTTATCTTTCTAGAGATTCTCCTCCTCCTCCCCTTCCTCCCTCCCTTTCTCCCCCTCCTTGTTTCCTCTGCGCAGACAAGCAAATTGAATACAGTCTTCCCCCAACTCCCAATTGTTTTCCCACTTGCTTAGTAGTTCACGATCCAGCATTCTGTACCTCGTTCTTCTCAGGTAGCATGTCTTAGACCTTCTCCACGATGGTCCAGGATGGTAAAATGTCACCATTCCTCTTTACTAACTCTTACAAATCCAAAATGTACAAAGATCCCCTCTGATGGATGTTTAAGTTGTTGCAGTCTTTTGCTTTTAGACAGCGTTGTCACGAGTAACTTCGAAGTTCTTCATGGAGTACATGATCATGTTTATGCAGAAGGTAAACTCCTAAAAGTGACACTTTTGCTGGGTCAAAGGGTAAATGCATCTCTAATATGGACAGATGTTGCCAAATTACTCTCTGCAGGGGCTATGACAAGTTCTGCTTCTAGTAGCCATGTAGGAGGGAGAAGACCTGTGTCTCCCGGCCCACCAACAGAGTTTTGTCGTCAGACTTTTGCCATTTCTGATAAATTTTTAAAAATCAATGTGATTTTAATTTGTATATTTCGTATGATTGACATTGAGTATATTTTCATATGTTTATAAACCAAATATGTGTCGTATAAACGTCCATACTCATGCCTATCCTTATGTTGTTTTTTGGTCTTTTGTCTCATCAATATGCAGGAGCTCTTTATATAGTATTGGGGAAATTAGCTCTTTGTGGTATGAATTACCTGTATCTCTCATTTTGTGTTTGCTTTGGGTATTTTAAAAAATTAGTTTTGTTCCTGCAGTGCAGAAAATTTTGATTTCCTTGTAGTCGAAATTGTCAACCGTTTATCTTGTGACTTCTAGATGTTGCCACTTCATACTGCTGAAAAGTATGCAAAGCAAGACTTCCCTCATCTTCCATTTTGGCTTTAGTGTTCTTATGTTTTATTTTTTATATTTAAAACTTTGATACAAAGTTTATTTAAAACTTTGATACAAAACTGGAATTTGTTCTACTGTCAATGCAAAGTCAATCTAAAAAAATGTTTGGTATCAACACAACTTTTTGAATAGTCCATCTTTTCCCCATGTGTTTGAGAGGCCTGCATTATCTTAAACATTTCCATATGTATTTGGGTATTTTTCAGGATTTTCAATTCTGTGCCATCTGTTGGTCGGACAAAATCATATTCTACTATTACAAAGTTTTAGTTATTGAAGACTTTAAGTATATTTTAACATATGGTGTAGCTATTCCTTCTCCTTTCTTTATTAGAATTACCCACGCTATTGATTATTTTTCCATGTGAAAGAATCATTTTGTATAAATAAAAATTACTTTTTGTATTTTTATTGGGATGGTACTATTAGTTAACATTCATGTATGTTGCTCACTCAGTCGTGTCCAACTTCTTGAGACACCCTGGCCTGTAGCCTGCCAGGCTCCTCTGTCCATGGGATTTTCCAGGCAAGGATATTGGAGCAGGTTGTCATTTCCTTCTCTGGGGATCCTCCAGACCCAGGGATGGAACCCATGTCTATTGTGTCTCCTGCATTGGCAGGCAGATTCTTTACACTGCACCACCTGGGAAGCCCATTAACATTTATGTGCTAAGGAAATTGACATAAAGCTAAGTTTTGTTATCGAAGAACATGGTATGTTTTTTCATTTATTTGTCTTTCTCTCAGTATCTCTTTTTTTCTTATGAATGTTTAAAAGACTATGTAAGTCTTATATGGATCTTTTAAGCTAGTTTTAATTTTATCTTTTTGTTGTATATGAGGTATTTTCTTCCATTTTATTGACTCACTGATTTTGTTTATATAAACAAAGGCTATTGATTCTGAATATTAATTTTACATATCCTATTTAATTCTCTTATTGATTTTAGTTGTTCTCACACATTTTTTCTTGGGGTTTCAAAGTACAAAACAAATCACCTGTAATAGTGATAGCCTTACTTGTTTTGCTCAACTTCTGTTTTGGTCTAATTGTGTTTGCTAGTACTGCTGGTAGAAAATGAAATGATGTGATAGTGAACAAACAATTGTCTCATTTCTGGCTTAAGGGTTAAGTCTTTACCATTTCTTAATTAAGCACACATTTGGTTTTGAGGTTATATATATATGGTTTAAAAATATGTATGCATATATGTCTATTCTTGGAGAAGGCAATGGTACCCCACTCCAATACTCTTGCCTGGAAAATCCCATGGGTGGAGGAGCCTGGAGGGCTGCAGTCCTTGAGGTCACTAAGAGTTGGACACGACTGAGCGACTTCACTTTCCTTTTCACTTTCATGCATTGGAGAAGGAAATGGCAACCACGCCAGTATTCTTGCCTGGAGAATCCCAGAGACAGTGGGCTGCCGTCTATGGGGTCACACAGAGTCGGACAAGACTGAAGCGACTTAGCAGCAGCAGCAGCAGATGTCTATTCTTGTGCTATTGACTTGTAAAAAAATCAAGAATGAATTGTCAAATATTGTCAAATTCTGTCTGAACATGTTTTGAGGTGACTACATATTTGCCCCTTAGAATTAAGTGACTTTGCTAATACTGAATCATTCTTGCCTTCCTGGAACAAGCCCCATGTGATCATGACGTACATTATTATCTTTGCCTGCTGACAAATTCTGTTTGCTAATACTTTTTAGGGTTTTTATTGATGGTAACAGTGCATAAAACTTAAGTGTATACAAATGCACAAATCTAAAGTATACAAGTTGAGGAATGTATACATGTATATTCATATGTGTGTATGTATGTATATATGTGTGCAATATATGTTGGTGGTGGTTTGGTTGCTAAGTCATGTCTGACTCTTTGCAACCTCATGGACTGTAGCCCACCAGTCTCCTCTGTCCACGGGATTCTGGGCATGGCAAGAATACTGAAGTGGGTTGCCATTTCCTCCTCCAGTGGATCTTCCTGACCCAGGGATTGAACCCATGTCTCCTGTGTCTCCTGCTTGGCAGGCAGATTCTTTACCACTGAGTGACCTGGGAAGCCCTACAATATATATTAGATGCACACAAAAAATATTATATAACTAAAAATCTTGGTGAGAAAAATGGAATAGAAAAATACATGCTTGATCATCATACAGGCAAAAATGGAAAACAAAGGCATAAAAGATAGAAGAAACAGAAAATAAATAGCAGCATGGGAGGATTTAATGTGATTATATCGGTCGTTATTTGAACTATAAATACAAAACACACAGAAAGAAGTATCAGACTAAATAAAAAGAATTGAGACCCAAGTGTACACTTTTACAGTGAGCATATATTAAATATAAGGATGAAGTTGAATGAAAGTAAAAGGATTAGGAGTTATACCATGCAATATCAGCAAAAAGAAATTTAGTTGGCTATGTTTTTTTTTTTTTTGAGTTGGCTATCTTAATGTCAAGTAACACCTTAAGGCAAGAAGTATTACTGGAGGGAAAATGGGGTGTTTTATTATGATAACAGGGCCAATGCTACAAGGAAACCCAAGAATCTGACAATTTATGTGCCTAATAACATTGTTTAAAAATGGAAATTAGCAGAATTAAAGGAAGAAATAAATTTACAATCGTAGCTGCGAGTCATCTATCTTCCTATTCCATTTACTTGTCTATTAGATTTTTAATTACAGTTTTTGTGTGATTGCTCTAAACATTTCATTTTGCGTCTCTGACTTATTGCCTTCAACCTTAAATTGGTACTTTTACCTCAAATAATGATGCAATAACCTCACAATTGAAGTCCATTTACTCCATCCCACACTTAGTATTGTATAGTTTTACCTCTATGTGTGTGGTCAAGTTCACAAGATGTTATTATTTGGCTTCAAACAGAAAATATTCTTTTCTCCCTTCCCACATATTTATTCTTTCCAGTGCTTTGTGTTCCTTCCTGAAATTCTGTGCTTCCATCTGGGAACATTTTCCTCTACTTGAAAAAATGCCATTTAGTATTTCATGTAGTGCTTCTCCACTGGGGATGAACTATCTCAGGTGTTTTTTTTTTTTTGCTTGCTTGAAACATTTTATTTTGCTGTCAGAGTTGAAGGACCTTTTGCTGGGTATAGAATTCTAGTTTGAGAGTACTTTGTTTTTCTTTTAGAATGTTAACGTATCACTGTTGCCTTTTGGCTTTCACACATTTTTTTCATGGACAAAACAATTCTGTAATCAGTTTTACTATTGCTACCTTGAAGATTGTGTACATTTTTAAGAAGATGCCTTTAAGATTTTCTCTTTGTCTTGGATCTTCAACTGTTTAATGTGCCTTGATGTATTTTTCAACCTAGATAGCATATTGAAAAGCACAGACATTACTTTGCAACAAAGGTCTGTCTAGTCAAGGCTATGGTTTTTCCAGTGGTCATGTATGGATGTGAGAGTTGGACTGTGAAGAAAGCTGAGCACCAAAGAATTGATGCTTTTGAACCGTGGTGTTGGAAAAGACTTTTGAGAGTCCCTTGGACTGCAAGGAGATCCAACCAGTCCATTCTAAAGGAGATCAGGGATTTCTAAAGGAGGTCAGACCTGGGATTTCTTTGGAAGGAATGATGCTGAAGCTGAAACTACAGTACTTTGGCCACCTCATGCGAAGAGTTGACTCATTAGAAAAGACTCTGATACTGGGAGGGATTGGGGGCAGGAGGAGAAGGGGACGACAGAGGATGAGATGGCTGGATGGCATCAATGACTCGATGGACGAGAGTCTGAGTGAACTCCGGGAGTTGGTGATGGACAGGGAGGCCTGGTGTGCTGCGATTCATGGGGTCGAAGAGTTGGACATGACTGAGTGACTGAACTGAACTGAACTGATGTATTTTTCTTTTTATTTAATTTTCATGAGGTTCACTGAGACTCTGGAGTAAAGAGTTGCTGTCTTTCATAAGTATTGGAAAATTCTTGCCTATTAGCTCTTGAAATATTGCTTCCACTCTTATCTGTTTATCTTATCCCTCTTGACTCCAATTGTGTATATATGAGATCTTTTGACTGTGTCCTATGTATCATTTGTGCTCTATTCTGTTCTTTCCAATCATTTTTCTCTGTTTTGAACATTTCTATTGATCTATTTTTGCATTTACTAATTGAATCCCCTGCTATATATAGTCTTCTTTTAAAACCAATAAGTATTTTTTTCTTTCATTGAATTTTATTGAGATATAAGTGATACACGCACTGTATAAGTTTAAGGTGTATAGCACAATAATTTGATTTACATACATCATGAAATGATTATAATAAGTTTACTGAGCATCCATCATCTCATCTAGACACAAAATTTAAAAAACAGAAAAAAATTTTTTTTTCTTGTGATGAGAACTCTTATCATTAACCTCAGATACTCGATGACACCACCCTTATAGCAGAAGGTGAAGAGGAACTAAAGAGCTTCTTGATGAAAATGAAAGAGGACAGTGAAAAACCTGGCTTAAAACTCAACATTCAAAAAACAAAGATCATGACATCTGATCCCATCGCTCCATTTCAAATAGATGGGGAAAGAGTGGGAACAGTGACAGACTTTATTTTCCTGGGCTCCAAAATCACTGCAGATGGTGACTGCAGCCATGAAATTAAAAGACACTTGCTCCTTGGAAGAAAAGCTATTACCAATATAGACAGCATATTGAAAAGTCGAGACATTACTTTGTCAACAAAGGTCCATATACTTAATGCTATGGTTTTCCAGTAGTCATGTATGGATATGAGAGTTGGACCATAAAGAAAGCTGAGCACTGAAGATCTGATGTTTTTGAACTGTGGTGCTGGAGAATACTCTTGAGAGTCCCTTGGACTACAAGGAGTCCAAACTGCAAGGAAATCAAACCAGTCAATGTTAAAAGGAAATGAGTCTTGAATATTCATTGGAAGGACTGATGCTGAAGTTGAAGCTTCAGTACTTTGGCTACCTGATGTGAAGAGTTGACTCATTGGAAAAGACCCAGACACTGGGAAAGATTGAAGGCAGGAGGAGAAGGGGGAAACAGAAGATGAGATGTTTGGATGGCATCATGGACTCAGTGGACATGAGTTTGAGCAAGCTCCGGGAGTTGGTGATGGGCAGGGAAGCATGATGTGCTGCAGTCCATGGGGTTGCAAAGAATTGGACACAATTGAGGGACTGAACAAAACAACAATATTCCTTTGTGTATGTATATATGTATACATACAGACCATATATACATTCATATATATACACACACAGTCATCACACACACACACACACACACACACACACACACATCTTCTTTTTAGCTACATCTTGCCTTCTGTAAATGATGCTGCAATAAACATATATCTTTTTGAATTAGTGTTTTTGTTTCCTTTGCATAGATATCCACAGTGCAATTGCTGGGTCATATGGGCTCCTGGAGATCTTCCCTGGCAGAGGAACAAGAGATCAACTTGTCAACATCTGCTGGATCATCAAAAAAGCAAGAGAGCTCCATAGAAACATCTATTTCTGCCTTGTTGACTATGCCAAAGCCTTTGACTGTGTGGATCACAATAAACTGTGGAAAATTCTGCAAGAGATGGGAATACTAGACCATCTGATCTGCCTCTTGAGAAACCTGTATGCAGGTCAGGAAGCAATAGTTAGAACTGGACATGGAACAACAGACTGGTGCCAAATAGGAAAAGGAGTACGTCAAGGCTGTATATTGTCCCCCTGCTTATTTAACATATATACAGAGTACATCATGAGAAATGCTGGACTGGAAGAAACACAAGCTGGAGTCAAGATAGCTGGGAGAAATATCGATAACCTCAGATATGCAGATGACACCACCCTTATGGCAGAAAGTGAAGAGGAACTAAAAAGCTTCTTGATGAAAGTGAAAGAGGAGAGTGAAAAAGTTGGCCTAAAGCTCAACATTCAGAAAACAAAGATCATGGCATCTGGTCTCATCACTTCATGGCAAATAGATGGGGAAACAGTATAAACAGTGAGAGACTTTGTTTTTTTGGGCTCCAAAATCACTGCAGATGGTGCCTGCAGCCATGAAATTAAAAGATACTTGCTCCTTGGAAGAAAAGCTATGACCAACCTAGACAGCATATTAAAAATCAGAGACATTATTTTGCCAACAAAGGTCCTTCTAGTCAGTGCAGTTCAGTTCAGTCGCTCAGTGTGTCCAACTCTTTGTGACCCCATGAACAGCAGCATGCAAGGCCTCCCTGTCCAACAGCAACCCCCAGAGTCTACCCAAACTCATGTCCACCGAGTTGGTGATGCCATCCAACCATCTCATCATCTGTCATCTCCTTCTCCTCCTGCCCTCAATCTTTCTCAGCATCAGGGTCTTTTCCAATGAATCAGCACTTCCCTCCAATGAAGACCCAAGACTGATTTCCTTTAGGATGGACTGGGTGGATCTCCTTGCAATCAAGGGACTCTCAAGAGTCTTCTCAAACACCATACTTCAAAAGCATCAATTCTTTGGCTCTCAGCTTTCTTCATAGTCCAACTCTCACATCCATACATGACCACTGGAAAAACCATAGCCTTGACTAGACAGACCTTTGTTGACAAAGTAATGTCTCTGTTTTTAAATATACTGTCTAGGTTGGTCATAAGTTTCCTTCCAAGGAGTAAGCGTCTTTTAATTTCAAGGCTGCAATCACCATCTGCAGTGATTATGCTGCTGCTGCTGCTGCTAAGTCACTTCAGTCGTGTCCAACTCTGTGTGACCCCATAGACGGCAGCCCACCAGGCACCACCATCCCTGGGATTCTCCAGGCAAGAACACTGGAGTGGGTTGCCATTTATAGAGGCCCCCAAAATAAAGTTTCTCACGGTTTACACTGTTTCCACATGTATTTGCCATGAAGTGATGGGGCCAGATGCCATGATCTTCATTTTCTGAATGTTGAGCTTTAAGCCAACTTTTTCACTCTCTTCTTTCACTTTCATCAAGACACTCTAGTTCTTCACTTTCTGTGAAAAGGATGGTGTCATCTGCATATCTGAGGTTACTGATATTTCTCCCAACTATCTTGATTCCAGCTTGTGCTTCTTCCNTAAGAGTGCTGAAGTGGTTTGCCATTCCCTTCTCCAGTGGACCACATTCTTTTAGATGGTTTTTCCAGTAGTCATATATGGATGTGAGCACTGAAGAATTGATGCTTTTGAACTGTGGTGTTGGATAAGACTCTTGAGAGTCCCTCGGACTGCAAGGAGATCCAACCAGTCCATCCTAACAGTCCTGGGTGTTCATTAGAAGGACTGATGCTGAAGTTGAAACTCCAACACTTTGGCCACCTGTTGTGAAGCTGACTCATTGGAAAAGATCCTGATGCTGGGAAAGATTGAAGGTAGGAGGAGAAGGGAATGACAGAGGATGAGATGGTTGGATGGCATCATTGACTCAATGGACATGAGTTTGAGTAAACTCTGGGAGTTGGTGATGGACAAGGAGGCCTGATGTGCTGCAGTCCATGGGGTCACAAAAGCCAACAGTCAGACAAGACTGAGCAACTGAACTGAACTGAACTGGTGGCTTAGACTGTACAGAATCTGCCTGTAGTGTGGGAGACCTGGGTTTGCTCCCTGGGTTGGGAAGATTCCCTGAAGGGAATGACCACCAATCCACTATTCTTGCCTGGTGAATCCCAAGGAGCCTGGTAGGCACAGTCCATGGGATCACAGAGTGTTGGACTCAGTTGAGTGACTAACACACTCACTTTTTCAGTTTCATGGGAGTTCTGTTTTTAGTGTTTTGAGATATCTCCATGCTGCTTTCCTTTGTGACTGTACCAGTTTGGATTCTCACCAACAGTTCATGATGGTTCCCTTCTCTTCACATCCTCACCAAGACTTGAATGTGTTGTCTTTCTGATAATAGCCATCCTGACAGTTTGAGGTGATATCTCATTGGGGTTTTGATTTGCATTTCCCTAATGGTCAGTGATCTTGGGCGTCTTTTCATGTTTTCTTTGGAAATATGTCTACTTAAATCCTCTTTCATCTTTTAACTTTTTCTTTTTTTTGGATGTAGAGATGTATGAGTTCTTTGTATATCTTGGGTATTAACTCATTAGATAAATCATTTGTAAATATCTTTGCTCATTCAGTGGCTCAGATAGTAAAGAATCCACCTGCAATGCAGGAGATCTGGTCAATCTCTGAGTCAGGAGGACCTGGTTTGATCCCTGGAGAAGGGAATGGCTACCCACTCAAGTACTCTAGCCTGGAGAATCCCATGGCCAGAGGAGCCTGGTGGGCTACAGCCCATGGGATCACAAAGAGCTGGACACAACTTAGTGACCAACGCTTCCACTTTCCTTTCACTCGCTCATTCAGTAGGTGGCCTTTTCTTTTTGTTGATGACTTCCTTTGCTTTTCAAAAGCTCTTAAGTTTACTTAGGTCCCCCTTGTTTATTTCTGCTTTCTTTCTTTTTTCCTTAGGAGACAGACCCACAAAATACTGCTATGATTTATATCAAAGCGTGTTCTGCTTGTGTTTTCCTCTAGGAGTTTTACAGTATCCAGTGTTATACTTAGGTCTTTTCTCTGGAGTCTATTGTGTGTGTGGTGTTAGAGAAGATTCTGCAGTGCAGGGCTTAGTCCCTCAGTTGTGTCCGACTCTTTGCAACCCCTCGGACTGCAGCATGCCAGGCTTCCCTGCTCTTCACCATCTCCCGGAGCTTGCTCAAGCTTATCTTCACAGATTCTAATTATTTTCTTCAATACATTTACTATTTTTTTAAAGACTTGTAAAGGCCTCAGATGATATCTTCTTACAGTGGAGTTTGCCCTTCCCTTCAGTTCTGCAGTTAACACAGAGAGCAGATTGCCTCTCTGGGACCGAGTTGGGTGGGGGCTGGATTCTACTTTAGCAAAATGCATTCCACCTTGGGTTTGCCCTGAAAGTCCTCCTTTTTTGACTGTTTGAGCTAAGCATCACCCCAAACAAGTTAAAATTTGGCAAATGTCTTGAGGGAAAGACTGGTTGTGTGTTTTGCAGACCTCCCTTTTTGCTTCCTAAGCAACTACAAGACTGCAGAATGTTCCATTCTGCCTTTTTACCCCAGTCCCTAGGCATCTCGAATACCCTGGAACTTAACAAATGTTTCAGGGGGAAAATTAGCCTTGTATTTTGGGTTCTTTCAACTTCCAACCCTTTGCAGTAACCAAAAACTCTACTGATTTCTCTTACCACATTTTGCTCAGTTGCTCAGTCGTGTCTGACTCTGTGACCCCATGGACTGCAGCACGCCAGGCTCCTCTGTCCTTCACTATCTCCCAGAGTTTGCTCAAACTCATGTCCACTGAGTCGGTGATGCCATCCAACCACCTTACCATATAGTGTCTTTTTGTTTGAGCCAAGCTGACATTAGTTACCTGGTAATTGACAGCTGATTTGAGATGATCTCTTCTTCCTCTGAAAATTCTGTGTCTGTCTGGTCGTTGTTGTTCTCATGGTTTTCCACTGTCTTTAAAATACAAATATTTCAAATTTGTCTAACTGGTGTTATTGTTGAGAGAGCATTGATCTTTCTGGTCCATTGTATTCTACCTGGAAGGTCAAGTACACTATCTATCAATATTTTATTTACTTTTTGCTGTTGTCATCATTTGTTTGTTGCGTTAATATCCATAAGTAAAATTAATTTATGAGTTTTCTGTGTAAAATCCTTCTCAGGTTTTGGTATTACGGTTATTTCATTAAGAACATTGGCTAGCCACATTTTAGATGCTCAGTTTTCACATGTGGTTAGTAGCTCCTGTATTGGAGAGCTCAGTTCTAGGACACTGTCCTTTTCATCCATGATTTCAAATGTATTTGAAAATTTATTTTTATAACATTGGACAAACTATTTTTAATATGATTTGCTTAATTTCCATAGTTTATCCAGTTGTTTGGATTCATTTCATCTCATTTTGTAAATCTGCCTTCCTTCCTCTTGATTTTATCAGCCATAAGTTTATATATTTTATTGATATTTTGTTTTTTCAAAGAAACAGATTTTGAATTTGTTAAATAGTTCCACAGTCTTGTTTTATGATCATTGTATTCTAAATTTATTAATTTATTCCTTCAGCTAGTATATCCTTCAGTTTATTTGATTTTTTCTAACTTTTTTATTATGTTGCTTCATTTATATCTTTTATACTAGTAAAAGTATATAAGATCATGCTTCTTCATTAAGCTCTGCTTTAACCATATTGCCATAAATACTGATGGATGTCATTTTTATTACCACCTTCTGTTATCTGTGATAAAGTTTGTATTAATATTTTTTCTCAGACTCAACATTTCTTTGAAAGAATGGTTAAAGATTTCCATCTAGCTAGGGCTTTTTGGTTTTGTATTTTTGACAGCAATTTCTGCATTGTCATTAAAGAATGTTTTCTGTTCTGTTTTTGTTTTTGGAAATTTTGAGGTTGGTCCTGTGGTCACTTGAGAAGATGTTCTCTACGTTTTACATTTATTATATAATTTTGTTCTCTCTTAGCCTTGTTAAATTTTTTCTCATTTGTCCTAAAAACCTTTGAAGATTTATTTTGCTGTTTGTCTTTGATATTCTGTATTTCACTATGATGTATCTAGGAATGCATTCATTTTAATTATCCTTTTTAGGATTCAGTATAAGGCTGTATGTTGTCACCCTGCTTATTTAACTTCTATGCAGAGTACATCATGAGAAACGCTGGGCTGGAAGAAGCACAAGCTGGAGTCAAGATTGCTGGGAGAAATATCAATAACCTCAGTTATGCAGATGACACCACCCTTATGGCAGAAAGTGAAGAGGAACTAAAAAGCCTCTTGATGAAAATGAGAGAGGAGTGTGAAAAAGTTGGCTTAAAGCTCAACATTCAGAAAACGAAGATCATGGCATCCAGTCCCATCACTTCATGGGAAATAGATGGGGAAAGAGTGTCAGACTTTATTTTTTGGGGCTCCAAAATCACTGCAGATGGTGATTGCAGCCATGACATTAAAAGACACTTACTTCTTGGAAGGAAAGTTATGACCAACCTAGATAGCATATTCAAAAGCAGAGACATTGCTTTGCCAACAAAGGTCCGTCTAGTCAAGGCTATGGTTTTTCCAGTGGCCATGTATGGATGTGAGAGTTGGACTGTGAAGAAAGCTGAGCACTGAAGAATTGATGCTCTTAAACTGT
>SJXQ01004958.1:0-23664 GCA_006408695.1 Aepyceros melampus | reverse complement strand
GAGGAGCTAAAAAGCCTCTTGTTGAAAGTGAAAGAGGAGAGTGGAAAAGTTGGCTTAAAGCTCAACATTCAGAAAACGAAGATCATGGCATCTGGCCCCATCACTTCATGGGAAATAGATGGGGAAACAGTAGAAACAGTGTCAGACTTTGTTTTTTTGGGCTCCAAAATCACTGCAGATGGTGACTGCAGCCATGAAATTAAAAGGCGCTTACTCCTTGGAAGAAAAGTTATGACCAACCTAGATAGTATATTCAAAAGCAGAGACATTACTTTGTCGACTAAGGTCCATCTAGTCAAGGCCATGGTTTTTCCTGTGGTCATGTATGCATGTGAGAGTTGGACTGTGAAGAAGGCTGAGTACAGAAGAATTGATGCTTTTGAACTGTGGTGTTGAAGAAGACTCTTGAGAGTCCCTTGGACTGCAAGGAGATCCAACCAGTCCATTCTGAGGGAGATCAACCCTGGGATTTCTTTGGAAGGAATTATGCTAAAACTGAAGCTCCAGTACTTTGGGCACCTTATGCGAAGAGTTGACTCATTGGAAAAGACCCTGATGCTGGGAGGGATTGGGGGCAGGAGGAGAAGGGGACGACAGAGAATGAGATGGCTGGATGGCATCATGGACTCGATGGACCTGAGTCTGAGTGAACTCCGGGAGTTGGTGATGGACAGGGAGTCCTGGCGTACTGCGATTCATGGGGTCACAAAGAGTCGGACACGACTGCGTGACTGAACTGAACTGAACTTTATACTATCCTATTATCTTTGGTTCTTGGTATGCAAATTTTCCTATTTGTTATATCTGTGATTCTCTCTCATGGTGATTCATTTCCTCATGAAGTTTTTTCTGTTTATCTTCAGTGTGGTTCATATTTTTATGGTAAGCCCCAGTACCCTGGGTTTGAGGACAACCTTTACAAAACAGTTTTAGCTTTTGCTCCCTCTTCCAGGGTCCATATGAGTTTCTTAATTGCTGGACTGCTTTTAACATTGGTGTGGCTTGAAGTCACTCTGCCAGGCAAATAGTGTGAACTTACCTTCTCTAACAGCACTGGCTTGGATTTCTGATATCCAGTATTTTTCTCTTTTTCTTCCTCAAAGTCCAAGTAGATGAACAGCTTCCTTGTCACTTCTCAGACTGGTGGGTAGAACGTTTCCAATCCTGATCCTTTTCTTATCTCAAGTCTAAAACAGTGCCTGCAAATTGCAGCCCAGTTCTGACTCTGTGTGCTCTAGGGTCAGGATCAGACATTTTTTTTTCCCACATGAATATTAAATTTGCAACTCTTGGCCTTTATCAAGTCCTGCTGCTGCTGCTGCTGAGCTAAGTCACTTCAGTCGTGTCCAACTCTGTGTGAACCCAGGGACGGCAGCCCACCAGGCTCCCCCGTCCCTGGGATTCTCCAGGCAAGAACACTGGAGTGGGTTGCCATCTCCTTTTCCAATGCATGGAAGTGAAAAGTGAAAGTGAAGTCGCTCAGTCGTGTCCGACTCCTAGCAACCCCATGGACTGCAGCCCGCCAGGCTCCTCCGTCCGTGGGATTTTCCAGGCAAGAGCACTGAAGTGGGGTGCCATTGCCTTCTGTAAGTGGTAAAGAATCCTCCTGCTAATGCTGGAGATGCAGGTTGGATCCCTGTGTCGGCAAGATCCCTGGAGGAGGAAATGGCAACCCGTTCCATATTCTTGCCTGGAAAATTCCATGGACAAGAGGAGCTACAGTCCTTGGGATCCCAAAGCCAAACACAGCTGAGAATACACACACACACACACACACACACACACACATACACACACACAGGCACACACACACACATACACACACACACATATACACACAGAGGCACAGTTTTCCACAAGTCCCTCATCTTGAGTTCCCATCACCAGTTTCTTCCCTTAGAGACTACGAATAAATTTTTTTCTTGATAAGTTTTATCTTAACAGGAACCTTTATCCATTTAAAGTGCAAGTAAAGGATTTACCAATATAGTGACCAGAATTCCACAAACAAGATTTGAGAAGAAAGTTCTTTTCTACAAGAATTCAAAGACGACTCTATTGCAGAGTAAAAAATTCAAAATTAGCTTGAAATTTTAAGACAGTCTGAGCGCAAAAGAAATTTTGCTTGAGGCAGAGATTTGGGCCAGTTTCCTTCAGGCCCTGAGGCTCTGTGTCTGTCCTGTTCTGTCATCGGGGGTACTTCTGTGGAGAAGTTTGAGAAGCACTGCCCTGAGATGACCCTCACTGCTTGGCGGGCGCGTCTCTGCCGCGGAAACGAACGCCCCAGACTTGAGAGTGCCTGCCTGGCTCGGGGGTCTGCGTCTCGCTCTGCCTAGGCCTGCCCTAAACGTCAGGAGGCAGAGCTTTAAAAGCTATTATTGCTCGTGACAAAGAGTGAAAACATTACCACAGGCTGTAAAGTGGAAGGAAAAAGAGTCCCAACCAGCCACCCCTCCCTCCCCAAGCCCCATAAGTCTCACTTCTCCTGGACCTTTCCAGAAATGTTGTATATGTGCAAACAGGTCTTTCCCCCACCCACTCTTTTAGCACAAATGAGATCCAGATACTTGTTTGCAGACTTAAAATTGTAACTTATAGTCTGGATATATTTTTCTGTCCACACATGCAGCTTTACCTCATGTTCGCAGCAGCTGTAGTGGATTTCTGGTACATGGTAAAGAATCTGCCCGCAGTGCAGGCAATACAGGAGGCACAGGTTCCATCCCTGGATTGAGACGATCCCCTGGAGGAGAGCGTGGCAACCCACTCCAGTGTTCCTGCCTGGAGAATCCCATGGACCATGGACCCGGGCAGGCTACAGTCCATGGGGTCACAAAGAGCTGGACAGGACTGAAGTGACTTAGCACGCTTGGAAGCAATGACCCTCTACGGATAGACATCAGGGCTGTTCTCCAGACATTTGCTATTTCAAAAAACACTGCAGGGAGCGTATTATGCAGACACCTTTTCGTAAGTGTGTGAGCACATCTATAGAATAAGTGTTGGGTCCAAGGTTTGTGCATTAAACCTTGAATAGACAGGGCTGGACTGCTGTCCCAAACTGTGGGAGCCATTTATAATTGTTGCCAACACTGTGGGCACAACTGGGCTTTAAGGGGCCTCCAAATGCACCCCTCTGCTTGGCATCTCCAGGTTGTACAGGAATAGCACTGTCTGCCACCCTGTCAAGGACAAACATCTGGTTATTGATATCAAGATCTGATTTTGAGGGCTTTTGATAAACATACTTGTTTGAATCGCTTTTGAGATTCCAGACGAAGACCAGACATGGAGCAGAGGCTGAGAAGGCAGAATGAAAGACAGTGGCTCAAAAATACCTACACACTGAACTTTTTATTTCTTAATTCGTTGTATTATTGTTTTTTGATTTTTTTGATAAGTAAAATAGTTTCACCAGAAAAGAAGTGAAAAATAGGCAAACATGCAAGGAAGTTAATAAAGCTATACTGCGTAGGTAATTAAATAAAGCTAATTATTTGAATAGTTAAACTATTTAATTGTAGTTAAATAATGAAAATCAGTTAATTAATTGTAATTACTTTGTGTGGGGATAGTTGATACACTAAGTAATTGATAAAATAATTCCAGTGTGTGTATTTGGGGATATGGCTTCATTTTTTTTTTAAGTGTCATGGGAGAAGGCAATGGCACCCTACTCCAGTACTCTTGCCTGGAAAATCCCATGGATGGAGGAGCCTGATGGGCTGCAGTCCATGGGGTCGCTAAGAGTCGGGCATGACTGAGCGACTTCACTTTCGCTTTTCACTTTCATGCATTGGAGAAGGAAATGGCAACCCACTCCAGTGTTCTTGCCTGGAGAATCCCAGGGACGGGGGAGCCTGGTGGGCTGCCGTCTATGGGGTCGCAGAGAACTGGACATGACTGAAGTGACTTAGCAGCAGTGAGAAATTTTTTAAAACTTTAATTAATTCTCTGGGGGCCGTACTTTTTGGTGCAGCATGCAGGACCTCCCCTAACCAGGGATCAGACCCATGCCTCCTGCATCGGAAGCGTAGAATCTGGAGGGCCAGAGAAGTCCTGGCCCTTCATTTCTAAAAGCCAAGTGTTAAATATTGTGGACATGTATTTGGGTATATACTGTGTGTTTAGAAAATTTGAAAATAAAGCTAACACAGAGTTACACCACGCAAATAGTTACCAAAGTTTGCAATAACCTTAACGATTCATAGCTCTCTGTTTTAACTTAACATTGTCTCTCTGGTGAATTATTCTTTTACATATTTTTGGTGGCTGAAGATTCTGAAATGGATGTCCCACTATTCATCTAATTAATTCAAATTTCATTAAACAGATAAGTATTTTCTAACATGTTAATGTCAAAAGGAACACTGTGTTGAATATTCTGGAGTTACAGAGCTGCCTTGCGCACTTATTTCTTTAGGATTCATTTTTGGATGTGGAAATGGTGGTTGAAGGGTTACATACATACATTTTTTAAATCTTTTTGCTCTGTTTTGCTAAACTGACTTCTAGAAAGGTTGCCTGAATTTGTATCACCGTTAGCAGCGCGTCATAAGTGGTTAAGAATCCACCTGCCCAGCAGAAGACCTGAGTTTAATCCCTGGATGGGAAGATTCACTGGAGGAGGAAATGGCAACCCACTCCAGTGTTCTTGCCTGGGAAATCCCATGGACAGAGGAACCCGTCAGGTTATAGTCTGTGGGATAGCAAAGAGACGGGACAGAACTTAGCAACTGAACAGCAACAAGCAACATGGTACCAAAGCCACTTTACTTGCCACTCTGTGGCATTTCTCTACCATTTTATAAAGAAAACAACAAAAATGGGGGGAAAAGCAGAAAAAAAGAGAAACAAATGTGTCTTGTTTTGTAACTCCTTTTTTTTTAAAAATTATAGTGAGTAGTATCATTTTGTTTTATATGATATAAGCTGTGTGCTTAATTTTAAAAATTGGTTAAAGAGTTTGGGATAAAATAAGGATCTCAAACCTTTGTCATGGTGGTGGTGGTTTAGTTGCTAAGTCATGTCCGACTCAGAACCCCATGGACTGTAGCCTACCGGTCTCCTCTGTCCATGGGATTTTCCAGCCAAGGATACTGGAGTGGGTTGCCCTTTCCTCCTCCAGGGGATCTTCCCAACCCATGTATCGAGCCCAGGTCTCCTGCATTGCCCACAGATTCTTTACTGACTAAGCTACAAGGGAAACCTCTGTCATATGTGTTGCAAATATTCTTATATTTGGGGGGGAATTTCTGGGTAAGTTTTTTTGAAAAAGAGACTTGATTCATCATCAAGTCTATCTTTTCCTTCCCCAGGAGTTGACTTTCAACAAAGGGTCCTGAAACCCAGAGGCTGAGAAATAGTAGTGTAGTCTTGGGGACAGAGGACTTCCTCAGTGGCACTAGTGGTAAGAACCCGCCTGCCAATGCAGGAGATGTAAGTGACACAGGCTCAATCCTTGGGTTGAGAAGATCCCCTGGAGGAGGGCAGGGGGAGCCTACTCCAGTGTTTTTGCCTGGAGAATCCCCGTGGACAGAGGAGCCTGGTGGGCTGTGGTCCTTAGGGTCACAAAAAATCTTACACGACTGAAGCAGCTTAGCACACATGCACACTTAGGGACGGATAAGTCTCCTTGCCAAAGGCTCCACAGGCAGAATGTCGCCATGGATAACTTTCATTCCATAGAATCCGAGGGAGATGCAGGCTCCAGACAAGGTATGTTTTACTGCTGCCTGGATGACTTCTAAAGCATCTTGCTATAGGACCTCCTCAAATCTAGCTCCTTTTCCAGTTATCTGGAATAGAGGCTGTAGTAAACGGCTGGGACGTGGGACATTGTTTCCAAATTCCAAGCAGGTCACTATGATATTGAACATCCTTCTTTGTCCTGGGTAGCTGGCCACAGACTGTCTTTTCATAGACTTTCACATGTTTCGCTGGAACTCACTGTCACTTGGGGCCCTGGGACTTTGGATTTTGTCCTTCTTCAAAGCCTATTCATCTTTAGTCAGCAGTACTTGAGTGGCATGGAATGCAAAGCCAGCTATTTTCTTGGTGGGGGTCATTATTAAAATGCCTAGAATTCCTGCAGCCTTGTTGCTACCA
This sequence comes from Aepyceros melampus, assembly GCA_006408695.1. Taxonomy (NCBI): domain Eukaryota; kingdom Metazoa; phylum Chordata; class Mammalia; order Artiodactyla; family Bovidae; genus Aepyceros; species Aepyceros melampus. Next base: position 17,556 of record SJXQ01004958.1, on the reverse strand, counting down.
GACAGAGAATGAAGCCCACACGGAAAGCAAGTGGAGAGAGGCAAAGAACTGGGTCCTTGTTGACATCCCTGAACCACTTATTCAGCTGGCTCCAAAGCTCCCCTCCAGGGAGGTTTTATTACAGGAGATAGTACATTCCTGTATTGGTGCTGCTAGTTGCAGCTGGGGATTCTGTTACTTGTGGCCAGAGCCTCCCAGTGAATAGAGCAGTTATAATGCCAACCCCGCCCCTCCCGCAGAGATGTCCGCAGCTCCTTAGGGCGCCCCGGGAGCAGTATCTGAAGACTCCCGGCAGCAGTGTTCTTCTGCAAATCTCAGAGATGAAATCCCTTTTCATTCCCCTCTAGGGAGCCAGGCTTCCCATCTCTGCTGAGGTTTTCAGTTTCATTCCCTTGGCTTTGCTCTTCTGGGAAAGTTCAGGAAAACCTCCCACCGGTGTGTCTCTTTCGTCCCTTTGGGCATGTCAGCCTCCTGCTTGTGAAGAAGAGGGAATCACTGCTCTTTAGTGGGGGAGTTGGCTCACTGTTGGGGGTTGGTTCCCTGTTGGGGAGATTGTGCACTATTGGGAGGCTGGCTCGCTGTTGGGGGGATGGCTCACTGTTGGGAGGTTGACTCACTTTTGGGGGGATGGCTCACTCTTGGGGGGTTGGCTCACTTGGGAGGGGGATGGTGCACTGTTGGGGGGGTTGACTCACTGTTGGGGGGTTGACTCACTGTTGGGAGGATGGCAAAGAAGAGTTCTAGCCAGAGAGGACTTGGAGAAGAGCATCATGGTGAGTGTGCTTGGTGTGCAACTGCTTGTCTGTCTGGGAACTACCTGTAAGCAGCCAGGATACACTCCAGGATGCAGAGACGCTTGAGACGATGGGATTTGAGGCTGGCTGGACAACTGGCCCCGATGGTCATGTCCTTCAGGATCTAGTCTCTTTCCTTCTCTGTGCTTTGCCACCCTTGGCATTGGCCTCATCCTCCAGCTGACTCCAGATGACGGCATCAACTCGAGTCAGGACATCCTGAAGGATGAAGGAGACTCTCTTCCTGTGGCTTTTTCTTAGAAGAGAGGACATTCCACCTCTCTGTGACCCCAACCTGCAGGTCACATCTTACAGGCCCATCCTTGTGCGCTGGGGTCATCCAGAGGAAATCGGTAGCCATCTGAGGTGGAGAGTGGCTCCCTGAGGCCTTGCCCTGAGGGCACAGATGCCCAGGAAGGGGGTGGATGCCACCCCGCTGAACACAATGGCCACTGAACACGGTGACTGCTCTCAGCAGGAGGAGGAGGAGAAGGATCATAAGTACCGTGGCCATCAAGGATCGGGCAGTTCCCCTGGAGGAAGAAATGGCAACCCCTCCAGTACTGTTGCCTGGAAAATCCCAGACAGAGGAGCCTGATGGGCTAGTCTCGACAGATGATTTGCGGTTTCACCGAGTTCTGGGACTCGATCTGCGATGTTTTTAACTCCTACCCCAGCCCCATGAGATGGTATTATTATGACCTCATCTTACAGAGTCAGAAACTTTGCTCTGAGGTTAAAATTTTTTGATATTCTTAAACAGCCCTTTTTCTAAAAGACGGTGCTGGTAGAGTTTGCAACTGGGCAGCACAAGGCTGCCATTCCCAGGTGGTGGGTGGAGTTCAGCTGATGCCGGGTGATGCCCTCACAGCTTCTCAGAAGGCCAAGAGTGCCTCAGATCCAGGCGCTCCCCTAACTGCGCCTCACCTGGAATCTTAGAAAATGTTGCTGGCCAAGACAGGCTCATTCATAGTAACAGGAAGGCTTTGCCAGGTAGCAGACGGAATTATGCTGGAGAACAAGGTCAGGCACAGACCTTTCTGGATGGACGTTTCTTTCCGACCCCCACTCAGCCCACTTGGGGCCACCCAACAAATGATGCCCTGAGGTCTTGGCATGCAATTAAAAATGGAGAAATGCTTAATCAAATCATGCCACTTGAAGTGAGCTGGGCTGGAATGAGAAATTGGGCAGCTCTGCCCACAGTGGAAATTTACCAGACGAGAGCAGACACCAAATACTCCCAGGCTGTTTTGAAATAGATACTATTCTGTTCTGTAAAGTTCTGAGATCCATTTGCAAATATTTTAAAACCTTTCCATTAACAAGGATGGCTTTAGGAGATAACTCTCTCTCTCTCTCTCTCTCTCTCTCTCACACACACACACGCACACACGTGTACTTGAGCACACATGCACACACAAAGTCTTACACTGCAGTGTGTGAGGTGTGTGAGAGAAGCCAAGGCCCACAGTGTGCACTCCAGGCCCCTCAAATATTTCTTCAAGTTGGTGGAAACTCGTGAGTCCCCTCTATCATCTGTTGAGACCGCTCTCAGTTTTTTAAAAGTTTATTTAATTTTTCCCCCTCAAAAATGTCATGACTAACTTTCCATTCATTATCAAAATATTCTTTGGCCACTAATTTCCCTTCTTGGTTAAAATAAACAAAGAAGCAAACCCTGTTGGCATTGCACCTAGGATGCACTCTGCTGTAAACAAGAGGACATTTTTCTTAGAGGATCTCTAAGAGCCCTCCCGTGAGAGTTTCCTGTGCGAGTCCCCTCTGTTTATCAACTCGGTTTGCTGCGGAGGGCGCGCAGGGGATGCGAAGCACAGGGAGGAGAGTAGACGACCTTGAATGTGCTGGAAAGTGAAGTCGCTCAGTCGTGTCCGACTCTTTGCGACCCGGTGGACTGTAGCCAGCCAGGCTCCTCTGTCCATGGGATTCTCCAGACAAGAATACTGGAGTGGGCTGCCATTTCCTGCTCCAGGGGATCTTCCCAACCCAGGGATCGAACCCCGGTCTCCTGCATTGCAGGCAGACGCTCTATCCTCTGAGCCACCAGGGAAGCCCCGAATGTGCTGGAAGGAAGCATCAAATCCTTCCAGACCTAACTCCCACTTTCCAGGCCAGCTCTCCATTGGTCCCATTCCACAGTGGTTGCACTCATCCCACGGTGCAGAGTCCTGAGTCCTGGACCCCGTGGCTGTGAGCTTGCGCAGTCACTTCATCTCTCAGGGCCTCAGTTTCCTCGGCCAGAAAACAAAGCCGTGGGATTGTAGGCTCTCTGAGCCCCTCCTGGGTTCCCCTGGTGACTCAGCCATAAAGAATCGGCCTGCCAAAGCAGGAGATGTGGGTTTGATCCTTGGATCGGGCAGTTCCCCTGGAGGAAGAAATGGCAACCCACTCTAGTCCTGTTGCCTGGAAAATCCCATGGAGAGGGAAGCCTAACGGGCTACAGCCCATAGGGTCCCAAAGAGTCGGACAGGACTTAAGCGACTTAGCACGCACACACGCACAATACGCAATAAAGGACTATGTGAGTGAAACGTTTCATTTTCAAAAGAACACACAAAAAATAAGACGGCAAACCAACCTTCCAAGATTTCCTTTGCAACAGGAGAGCTGAGGCTTGTTCTCGACCCTCCAGGACATACTATGCGGTTGATTGGAGGAGCAGAAAGGGGCGTGGAAGAGGCCTCCACCACCGCGCTGAGCCGAGGGCAGTTCTCAGCCCTTGAGCTTCGCTTCTACTCCACGATCTCATCTGTGTGACTGCCTGAGGGACTTTGGGACCCTGGGGGCGGGGAGGCTACAGGCTGCCTGGAGAAATGTTGGGATCCTAGAGTGGAGAGGACCAAGGTGTCCAAAGTCAATCAGGGGACTTGCCTGTCGGTCTGGTGGTTAAGACTCTGTGCTTCCACTGCAGAGAGTGTGGGTTCAATCCCTGTTCGGGGAACTAAGATCCCATGTGCAGCAGGGCCAATGAAATAACATAAAGTACTTCCTTTCAAAAAATAAATAGAGCAAAAGAAGAGTCTTTTGTGAGAGATGAGGTCCCTCAAGGTCCTCTGGGCTGGTCTCCTGAGGACTCGCTCTATGTGGATGGGATGTGATGCAGAAGCAGGGAACCTGTTAGGAAAGGCGTGGCCTTTCAAGATTGGCCTAAACAGAGACAGACACGGCTGCTTCTGCTGGGGATGCGCTCCTGTTTGGAGCACCTTCGGGGAGCGGGTGGCAGAGGTGATGCTGCTGAAGTTTCTGGAGGCCACGGTAAAACGTACAGTCCTGCAAGGGCTTAGGTTCTCCAGACACTGCAGTGAACCCCAGCTACTCAGGGCCTGGGTACCCTTGGGCATCCGGCAGTGGGAGGGGACTTGAGAGGGTGAAGGCTTAGGTTTCCATATTAGTACCACGCGGCAACTGGGAGTCAGACCACACCGGGGTCAGTCACAGCTCTCCCCCCAAGTCAGGGTGGTGTAAGGAGGTAAAGATGATGCTGACCACAGTCTACCAGCCACACCTCAGTCATGGCTCCCAGTTCAGATCAGGAGACGGAGGCTTGGCTGCTGGGTCAGCTTTGAGGGGAACGAGAAGAATGAGGGTAATACAGTGCTCCTTCCATGAATCTAAATTCATTTAATTTAGGAGTCTGTTCTCTATTTTGAGATTATGTCTTCTCCAATTTTGGCATTAAATGCGTCCTCTTTTGCGAAATGATGGCAGTAAGTGGTAGGTTTAAAAAATGTTCCTATTTGACAAAATAAGAAGCTGGCAGATCTAGTTGGTCCCTGTGGCTGGTTCTGCTAGCTTTCTGTCAAAATTGGCTTTCCCTTCTTCCACATTAAGAGAAATTTAAAGGGCCATGTGATCACCCAGAATAAAGCTTTGAGTTCTCAGTCCTCCTTGGATCTAGGTGTGGCTCTTTGTTCAAGTTCTGGCCAATGATATATTTGCATCATAACCGAAGGAGCCTGGTTCCCCAAACCATGGCACCACTATACCGACCCAGGATACTTATACAATGTAAGAGACGTGGCCATTGATATTTCATGCCTTTGCAGATAAAAGGAATAAACATTTGCGTGATATTTACAGTGAGATTATCCAGGAATAGAGGCTAGAGGGAGCAGAGGAGAGGGGCTAGCATGGAGCCTTTAAAAACTCCAACATAAAATAGTCACGTGGAGGAGGAAGAGACCCTAAGGAAGCCAAGGAAGGGAGGCCAGAGAATCAGGAAAGAAAGTGATGTGAAGGAGCTGACGAGGGAGTGTGTTTCAGGAAGGAGGGCGTGGCCAGCTGAGATGGAGGGCGTGGCCAACCAGGAAGGAGGGCATCGGTTCAGTTCAGTTTCTCAGTTGTGTCTGAGTCTTCGCAACCCCATGGATTGCAGCACGTCAGGCCTCCTTGTCCATCACCCACTCCTGGAGTTTACTCAAACTCATGTCCATTGAGTCGGGATGCCATCCAACAATCTCATCCTCTGTCGTCCCCTTCTCCTCCTGCCTTCAATCTTTCCCAGCATCAGGATCTTTTCCAATGAGTCAGTTCTTCGCATCAGGTGGCCAAAGTATTGGAGTTTCAGCTTCAGCATCAGTCCTTTCAATGAACATTCAGGACTGATTTCCTTCAGGATAGACGGTTGGATCTCCTTGCCGTCCAAGAGACTCTGAAGAGTCTTCTTCAACACCACTGTTCAAAAGCATCTATTCTTCGGTGCTCAGCTTTCTTTATAGTCCAACTCTCACATTGGACTAGTCATCCAGTGATGCTTGAGGCCAAGTAAGAAGAGGCCCTAGATGGGGTCATCATGTTTAAAATGGAAATAATAGGTGACCTTATCAAGAACCGTTTCATTGAAATGATGGGATATAGCCATCATTAGGAGGTGAGGAGTAAATGGCAGGTGAGAGATAGACCACATTTCCGGTAAGTGTGCTGTGATGGAGGGAACAAGAGAGGGTAGGAGTTGGAGCTGGAGAGACTTCTTTCCTTTTCTTTTCTCTTCTCCTCTCTTCTCTTTCCTCCTCCACTATTCTCCTCTCCTTTCCTACCCTTTTGTTTTCCTCTTTTTATTTCTTTTTAAAGGAGTGCAGAATCTAGGGGATATAAATACTGAAGGGAGTGGGACTTCCCCTCCAGTGGCTAAAGACTCTGAGCTCTCAATACAGGGGGCCAGGGTTTGGTCCCCAGTCAGGCAACTAGATCTCACATGCCACAATGAAGATCCAGTGCAGCCAAATAAAAAGTGGGGAAAAAAGTACTGAAGGCAAGCGTCTAGACCAGAGACAAGATGGAAGAAACAGGCCAGAGAGAGGAAAATTGATAGCATAAAGCCCCCGAGAAGATGGGAGGCAAGGGAGGCAGACAGCGTCTGCCATGGACTGAAAGGGGGGAACAGTGGTGGGATGTGGGGGGGAGAGCCTTTACCTGCAGTCTTCTGGGGAGAGTGTGGGTGGCATGGGGACAAGAGCAGCACCTACGTGGGGGTGGGAACAAGTGTGAACGAGCCGAGCAGATGGCTCTGGATCGCTCTGGGGCTCTTATGACTCTGCTGAGTATCGGGCTGGGGCAGGTAGGAGCGTCTCCTGGGCTCCTCCAAGTCAAGACACGCGTGATGCTCTGGCTGGAGGTCTAGACCTGGGAGCTGCCATCCCACAGAAGCATGTGGAGCCAGGCCCGTCTCAAGCCTGGGGCCCTTGCAATGCTTGGAGAGCCTCACCAAGGACAAGGCATGCTCCTGAGACTCTTCTTTTGCCCTGGGAGTCTGAGAGGAAGCGAGCAGAGCTGTGGAGGCCAAGATAGGGCTCTGCGAAGAGGGAGCTCCCCAGAGAAGCAGGCCACAGGCACAGGCGCCACGGGCTGTCAGTGAAATGTTGGGTGTTTTTCTCAACTCCACGAGATAAGAGGTGGTGAAATCTTCCCTCTGCTCCAGCTCTTTAGGGTAAATATCTCTTTCAAAGTCAACACTGGTGGGGCTGGGCCTGGAGAAGCCAGGTGCGAAAGCCCTGATGGTCTCCCTCTGGGACCTTCCATGAAGCTGCCAGCTGGAACCAGGTGCATCTGGGGTTCCCAAGGCCCCCTTCAAGAAGGATCCCTCCCTAGAGGCGAAGGAGAAGCCTCATCTGGAGCTCTGGGCGATGGTCAAGGAGCGGCAGGCACCCCTGCGTCTCCCCCGAGCTCAGTCATGGTACGTCCACAAGAGAGGCTGGTGAAGGTGATCCCACTAAGGACACCCCCGGATCCAGCAGAGCAAATCTAAGCTCTTGTAGGAGCAGCTTGGCACACAAGGCAGCCTCTCTCCTGGGTACCTTTCCACCTCCCTTGGCCTCAGAAGCGCTTAGCTGCTCCGGTTCACTGGTCTCTAGCCTCTTATGGTCCACATGGACCCTCCCAAGAGCACCTGTGGTCGCCTCCTAACAGGAAGCCAGAGACGACCCCAAGTGCACCCTGGTTGGTGGGCCACTGTTCCTGTGGGGAAAGTCCACATCTGGGTATTGTCATCCAACATCAGGATCGGCCTCCCAGGGGAACACAGGGAAGGCCTCCGAGAGCATCCCGGTGTGGTTGATTGCCAGGGGCATAGGCCACTCTGAAATCAACGAACCACCAATAACTGCCCCGAAAAAGTCAGATTTTCTTTTTTTTTTTAAGTGGTGAGGACACTCTGTCTTACAGATTGGTGGGTCATTGGCAAGTGTAATACCCTTTGACTTGCCATTCTTTTTTTTTTTTTTTTTTTTTTTTTTAGAAAAATGATTATTTATTCATTTGGCTGCATTGGGTCCTAGTGGCAACAGGCAGGATCTTGGACACAGACCCCCTTCTGTGGCACTTGGGCTCAATAGTTGCCACGTGTGGGCTTAGCTGCGGGTTCTTTACCACTGGGCCACAGGCAAGTCGTTTACTCGCCATTCTTATTACTGAAGCTTCCTTAGACCACCGTTGGAGAGGACGGGTTCTCCTACCCTCTGTAAGGAAACCTGCGCAGAGTGTAGGATAAGGCTCCGTCTGCTCTCGTCTTCAGCCTCACGGTGTCATGCTCCTAAGGTGTGCTGTGCCCAAGAACAGGAATGCACTGCTTCTTGTCCAGCCAATTCATCCCTGTGCGCGTGAATGTGTGTTTCTGGAGGTGGGGCTTACTGCTGATACCTTCTGAGCATCCCACAGCAATCTTATCTGAGCCCCACACTTTTCACACATGCCCCCCCCCGGACCCCAAAGTCCCATCCATTTCTCCTTTTTTTCTTGACTTCCCTTCCTTCTCCATTCTTTGCCTGAGAACCTTGCCTTCTCCTGCTTCACTAGAAACTCTTCAAGCTTCTTGCTTTGCTGAATTTTTCCCACTCACTTCTGCTTTGGGGTCAGGAGAGAGTGGGGAGGTTCAGATTAGGAAGGCAGAGAAAGAGAGGAGGGGTCTGGATTCTGGAATTCCCATAGAGTATTCACCACCCCTTTCCTAACCCTGAGTGTTAAACTCTTTACGTCAAGGTTATCGATTGAGATTTCCAGGTTCTATGTGGCAGTACTTGCTGGAGAATGTTTGTCTCCTCCAGATCTGCGCTTAGTCATGTCATAATCTTTATGACGCTATGGACTGTAGAGCCCCAGGCTCCTCTGTCCATGGGATTTCCCAGGCAAGACTACTGGAGTGGGTTGTCTTCTTCTCCTCCAGGGGACCTTCCTGACCCAGGGATTGAACTCGCTCTCCTGCAGCTCCAGACTGGAGTATGGTGGGTCTTAATCCATCTGAGTGGCGTCCTTATAGGAAGACAGCCATACGACTGAACCCACGTCTCTTGCATCTCCTGTATCAGCAGGCAGATTCTTTACCACTGCACCACCTGGAAAGCCCATCTGTCTCCTCACCAACCTTGAAATACATTAAGAAATCACTTTCACGTGCCCCTTTCCAGTCTGCCCCTTCCACTGCCACAGGCAGTGGGAAAACCATCCTGCCAAGTTCTCATCTTAGTGGGAATCTTTGTGACCTTGCAAACCCGGCTCCTTCCTCTTCTGGTGAATGCATGGCTCAGTGTGGTTGTGTGGTGCCCCTGGGCACGTGGGGAAGTCCTTTCAATCTCTCAGCCATCATACGTCACTGGACATACGAGGCAGCTCTGCCGATGACCTCTGTGCTGGTTCCACTGCCTGGGAAGCCAAGTTTTTTCCTTGATCTGGGGAACCGAACATATCATCCTTGGGGAATTTTCTGGTCCAGAACTTCTCTCATATCCCAACAGCACCTGTCTCTGGCTGAAGGTCAGATACAAGGGCTCCAGCACCTTCTGATTAAGTGTCCCGCATCTATCTGCAGCCCTTACCCTAAATCAGTGGTTTCCAAGCTTTTATGATTATGCACTCATTTAGTAAAAAGTTGTTTGTGGGAGGGATACTTACCCCCATACATTTATTTATAATGTTGTTGTTGTTCAGTTGCTAATTTGTGTCCAGCTCTTTGTGACCCCATGGACTGCAGCACGCCAGGCTTCCCTGTCCTTCACCATCTCGCTGCATTTGCTCAGACTCATGTCCATCGAGTCAGTGATGCCATCCAACCATCTCATCCTCTGTTACCCCCTTCTTCTCCTGCCTTCAGTCTTTCCCAGCATCGGGGTCTTTTCCAGTGAGTCAGCTCTTCACATCAGGTGGTCAAAGTATTGGAGCTTCAGCTTCAGTATCCGTCCTTCCAATGAATATTCAGGACTGATCTCCTTTAGGATGTTGGTCTCCTTGCAGTCCAAGGGACTCTAATGTATCTTATGAGAATTATAAAATATACATCCAGTCAAGGTTAAAACAGAGGAAGAAGATGAAATAAACAATTTTCAAAGTGCTGTAAATCATGGTGGTTTTATATTACCATTAGTTAATATTGACCAAGGCATAAAATAAATTTAGATTGGACATTCATGATTAACAGAGGGATATGATTTCTGGCCATCTTCCTGTGGGTTCTGATCAGCTCCCAGTGTTTTATGGTGCAGCTTGGTGGGGGAAGCCTGTGTGTAGGAAACAGGTCAGCCCTACTTTTTCTTTCTGCTCCCTGCACTTATGGCCTCGGCGTTATTTCCACTCGGGTTTCTTAGTGCGTGAGGACATAAATTTCTGTCACTTCATTCGTGTCTGACTCTTTTGGACCCTAAGGACCACAACCCACCAGGCTCCTCTGCCAATGGGATTCTCCAGGTTTCTTAGTAGAAATCCTTAAACTACTCATTTGTTTTATAAGAACTGATCACATGACAATGAGATGGTCCAATCTTTATGGTGGTGGTTTAGTTTCTAAGTGGTGTCTGACTCTCGCAACCCCATGGACTGTAGCCCACCAGGCTCCTCTGCCCATGGGATTCTCCAGGCCAGAATACTGGAATGGGTGGCCATGCCCTCCTCCAGGGGATCTTCCCGATCCAGGGGTAGAACCTGCATCTCTCGTGTTGGCAGGCAGACTCTTTACCGCTAGCACCACCCGGGAAGCCCATCTCCTCTTTCAAGGAGCCTCCAATGCTGCATGGAGGGGCACCCGGGAGCACCTTCGTGTTAAAGATTAGAATATTAGCGTGTTAGAACTGCTGTAATCTCCCACCAGGCTCCTCTGCCCATGGGATTCTCCAGGCCAGAATACTGGAATGGGTGGCCATGCCCTCCTCCAGGGGATCTTCCCGATCCAGGGGTAGAACCTGCATCTCTCGTGTTGGCAGGCAGACTCTTTACCGCTAGCACCACCCGGGAAGCCCATCTCCTCTTTCAAGGAGCCTCCAATGCTGCATGGAGGGGCACCCGGGAGCACCTTCGTGTTAAAGATTAGAATATTAGCGTGTTAGAACTGCTGTAATCAAGTACCTCAGACGGGGTGGTTTAAACAACAAAAATTTATGTCCTCACAGCTCTGGAGGCTGAGAGTTCAGGAAGAAGGTGTCAATAGGGTTGGTTCCTCCTAAGGACTTGGGAGGGAAAACCTGCTCCAGGCCTCTCTTCTAGCTTCTGGTGGCCAGCAGGCAACCTTTGGCATTGCTTGGCTTTAAGTCGTATCACCCTGATCTCTGCTTGTATCTTCATGTGGCATTCTCTCTGTGTGTCATCTTTTTCTCTCCTTTTTTGTGCATGTTTGTCCAAAGTGAAAGAAAAGTGAAGTCGCTCAGTGGTCTCCGACTCTTTGCAACCCCATGGACTGTACCATCCTACCAGGCCCCTCTGTCCATTAAATTTTCTAAGCAAGAATCCTGGAGTGGGTTGCCATTTTCTTCTCCAAGGGATCTTCCCAACCCGGGGTTCAAACCCGGGTCTTCTGCACAGCAGGCAGACACTTTCCCATCTGTGCCACCAAATGTCCCCCTTTTAAAGGGCATCAGTCATAATGGGTGAGGGCTCACCTTAACAACCTTATTTTAATTTGATTAACCCTGTAAAGACCCTATTGCCAAATAAGGTCACATTCTGAGAAGGGAAACGGCTACCCACTCCAGTATTCTTGCCTGGAGAATCCCATGGGCAGAGGAGCCTGGCGGGCTACAGTCCACGGGGTCACAAAGAGTTGGACACAACTGAGTGACTTTCACTTCACTTCACTTCTGAGATCCCTTCTTTTCAGGGGGGCGGTATTGAAGCGACTTAGCAGCAGCAATACCATTAAACTCATAACAATTAGTAATTGCTTTCCCCACTCATTTTTTCTTTTTAGATAAAAATAAATCAGACTAGAAGCTCTAATGCCTCTAGCCTCCCGGTGGGTGACGCTCGAGTGCAGCCATGGTGCCTGTGCTTCTCTGTGGAGCCCACTTCCTCTCTAGTTCTGTCCTTCCTTCTCCTTCCACCGTGAGCATGCAGCCCCAGTCTTACGGGGGCAGGGAGGGTCTGAGTGTGGAAAGACCAGGCCCTCTTCCGGAGCTCCAGTGATGCAGAAGGTTAGCTTAGCATGGACTTCCTGTATCAGGATGGCCGAGTGAGCCACCCAGGACACTCGTCTTCCTGGTTCCAACAATACGGAAAACACAGCTTTAAATGAAAGCATTACTGCACGTAAAAGCAAGTGGGGGAAAGACAGTTCAGTGTTTCTTCGAGAAGTTAAACATACACTTACCATAAGACCCAGCTATTCCAACTCCTAGGTATCTGTATCCTGGAACTAAAAATGTATTCAAGCAAAAACCTGTGCTTCGGTTCATAACAGCACTATTCACAGTAGCGAAGAGGTTGTTGTGAATGTCCCTCTACTGATGAATGGATTTGGATAAACNGTGGGGGAAAGACAGTTCAGTGTTTCTTCGAGAAGTTAAACATACACTTACCATAAGACCCAGCTATTCCAACTCCTAGGTATCTGTATCCTGGAACTAAAAATGTATTCAAGCAAAAACCTGTGCTTCAGTTCATAACAGCACTATTCACAGTAGCGAAGAGGTTGTTGTGAATGTCCCTCTACTGATGAATGGATTTGGATAAACAAACTGTGCTATATCCATGCAACAGAATATTATTTGCCATGTGATATATCCTCCATCCCGGAGGAGCCTGAAATACGTGATGCGAAGTGCAAGAAGCCAGTCACGGAAGGTCGCATATTGTCTGATTCCGTTTACATGAAAAGTCTGGGATTGAGCAATCATAGAGACAGAGAGCAAATTAGCAGTTGCCAGGGGCCAGGGGAAGGGGAAGGTGGGGAGTGACTTAATGGGATGAGGCAAGAACATTCTAGAAATACATAGAGGTGGTGGTTGTACGCTGTTGCAAATGTAGTCGATACCATCGAACTGTACAATTTCAAATGGTTGATGTTATGTTACATGAATTTAATTTTCAATGACAAAAATTAAAGAGCAAGAAGGGAAAGTCTTGGGGCGGTCGGGGGGTGGTCTGGGTCTGTGAGGACTCTGGCGCCACGGATGGCTCTGTGGATTGCCTGTGTGCTGGGTTTCTGGAGAGAGCATTCAGTTTTTGGTGCCATCCTGAAAGTGGGCTGGACAGCCTCCGCCACACTGCCCAAGGGAAAATCTGAGCGACAACATGGAATTTTTTCTCTTTAAAAAAAAAAAAAAATCAAGTGTCTCAGTGCCGTCTGCTGTCCAGAACTCCAGGGCAATGTGGACGTATTAGTAACCACAATTTACAAGGACCCTTCCTGTCTTCTCTATCTCCCTCACAAACCTTCAAATCCTGTATTTTAAATTCCTCCTGTTTTCTTTGGAATGCAGTTAATTGACTTGGAATGACCAGAGTCTCTGGTGGAGAATAACATGCTTACTGGGTAAATAGCTCCTTCTCAAAAGAGCTGCAAAAAACAGATTATGTGCAAATTCAGAGAATGTTTTCTGGTGCCAAGCTCTGGTTGGATCTGAAAGGTCCTGTCAGGTTTCAGATTCACAGCTTGACATTTATATGGTTATTTATGTCACTTATTAGCTGTGGTATGTTTATGACACTCTAATTATGACTGCCCTCCTAGTTTGTCTTGTGAACATCCAGAGGGGATTGCTCTTCGACAAGGCTTCACCCTGGGCTTTCTTGAACACATCTGGGGAAGGATGGGGGTCAAAAGAGCTGATGGCTTTGGCATGTGTTCATTTCAGTCTGTGATGTTCTTGACGCTTTTGCCCTGAGAACACTGGTTGCCAGGCATTTCTGCCTAGCAAGAGGCAGAAAGACCTACCCTTGGAACCCGAGCAGTGCTGTGTGTTGAATAGCCTTTGTTTCTAGGAGATTCTGAGGCACACAGAAGGAAGCTCTGTATTTCTTTAAGGTGGCTCAGAAAGCTAGCCTGAGTGGCGAATTGTGAAGGGCCAATATCTTGCTTTTCGAGATGTCTATTCTAATTTTTGACATTCTGACATAAAAAAAAGATACAAAACTGTGCTTCTGAGCCTTGTACTTTGCAGGGCAAAGGGGCTCTGCTCTGCTTCCGAGGGCCTGGTCTCTCATACTTGGACCTGGAATGAAAATGGACCCCCTTGGGAGCCTTCTGATTGGAGTATTCACTGTCCCCCCATCCTATCCATCCTGGCATGGTTACTGGTTGAAAGGTGGGGTGATGGAAAAGCCGGAGCAGCAGCAGAGAAGTGAAAAGGGCGGATTCTGGGCTCACAACGAGCTCCACCTGGCTCCTCCAGTTCTGGGTGAAGTTCTTGAGAGGAGACTGAATCCTGACACTTGCCAGGAGAACCAAAAACTCTTAAGAAAAGCATGTCTGTAAATAAATGATGCCCCGAGCTGCAAGAAAGGCCATGAAAGGTGCACCCTGGCCATGACTGATGGCCGGGAAGGGCTTTGTCTCTCAGGTGGGTTTTTTTTTTAAAGTATTGTTTATAATTGGCTATTAAAAATGGTTTGTGGTTTGGTTGTACCACTCAGTATGTGAGATTTTATTTCCCCACCTAGAGATGGAACCCATGCCTCCTGCATTGGGAGCGTGAAGCCTTAAGCACTGGGCCGCCAAGGCAGTCCCCGGGGCTTGAATCGAGCACTTAATGGTGCCATCGTTCCCACCATTGCCCTCCGCGGCCTTCAGAGCAGCTCAGGACTTTACACCGCCATCCGCAGCCTCTGGGATCCATACCTGATGATCTGAGATGGAGCTGATGTGATAATAAACAGAAATAAAGTGCACAATAAATGTCATATGCTTGAATCATCCCAAGGCCATTCCTCCTCCGCACTCCCACCCTGTCCGTGGAAAATTGTCTCCCATGAAACCGGTCCCCAGGGCCAAAAGGGTTGGAGACTGCTGGTTTAGCAAAAGGAAAGCTGGAATTCACTCACACTTTGCCACCTCCTTGGAAAGAGACCTATCCTTCTTGTTTCCTTTTTTTTTTTTAAACTGATACACTTATTTATTTTAGCGTTTGAAGCTAATGATTTCCATTTCCGTAAAACCTAGTTAGGTCCTGATTGGCACCTGCCTTTCCTCAGACCATTTTTGTTTCCTGCTTTTCTTCAGTTAGGGTACCATTTGCCACACCCCTGGTGCTTCCCAGCAGGGGAGTTTGTGTCCGGACTGAAGTAGTGGCTACCTGTCTATCCAGAGTCACCGAGACTTTGGAGTATGCCCAGCCAGTTGCCTTCCACCAGGCAAGGGAGTTTCTAAAAAAGAAGAAAGACAGAATGAAGGTTAAGCGAATGCCCACACAAATATGTCAAACTGATTTTGGACAAAAGAGTCAAAGCCACTCCATGGAGGAAGGGTGGTTTTTTCAACAAGTTGCTACTGGAGTGCTGGATATTCACAGGCACAGAAATGAACCTCAGCCTCAGCCTCACACGTGATGTTCATATTCTTGGTGTTAGCAGAAGTCAGTGCAAAGTTCTGAGTTGGAAGGACTGATGCTGCAGCTGAAACTCCAATACTCTGGCCACCTGATGAGAAGAGTTGATGCTGATGCTGGGAAAGATGGAGGGCAGGAGGAGAGGGGGACGACAGAGGATGAGATGGTTGGATGGCATCACTGACTCAATGAACATGGGTTTGGGTGGTGGTTTTTTCAACAAGTTGCTACTGGAGTGCTGGATATTCACAGGCACAGAAATGAACCTCAGCCTCAGCCTCACACGTGATGTTCATATTCTTGGTGTTAGCAGAAGTCAGTGCAAAGTTCTGAGTTGGAAGGACTGATGCTGCAGCTGAAACTCCAATACTCTGGCCACCTGATGAGAAGAGTTGATGCTGATGCTGGGAAAGATGGAGGGCAGGAGGAGAGGGGGACGACAGAGGATGAGATGGTTGGATGGCATCACTGACTCAATGAACATGGGTTTGGGTGGACTCCAGGAGCCGGTGACGGACAGGGAGGCCTGGCGTGCTGCAGTCCATGGGGTCGCAAAGAGTCGGACACGACTGAGCAACTGAACTGAACTGAACTGACAACTCAAAGTGGGTCATAGACTTGAATACAAGATGTAAAATATAAACCTTTCGGAAAAAATGGAAGAAAACCATAGGGACTTGGTGCTGGATAAAGAGTCTCTAGACTTGAGACCGAGAGTATGATCCACAAAGGGAAAAACTGGGAAACTTTACCTCCTCAAAAGTTAAAACCTTTGCCCTGTGAAAGACCCTGTGAAGACAGCAGAAAGCCAAGTTACAGTCCGGGAGGAAATATTTGCAAACCACACACACCCAACAAAGAATTTGTACCTAGAATATATAAAGAACTCTCAAAACTCAAAAAGTCCTACCCAGTCTAATCATGAAACAAGTAAAGACATGAACAGCTGTTTCGTTAGAGAAGGTATGTAGAAGGCAGACATGCGCGTGGAGAGGTGTTCAGCACCATTAGCCATGGCTTTTGTTGTGTCTGACTCTGTGACCCTATGGACTGCAGAATGCCAGGCTCCTCTGTCCTTTACTATCTCCTGGAATTTGCTCAAATTCTTGTCCATTGAGTAGGTGACCATCTCATCTGCTGCCGCCTCTTCTCCTTTTGCCTTTAATCTTTCCCAGCATCAGGGTCTTTTCCAATGAGTCGGCTCTTTGCATCAGGTGGCCAAAGTATTAGAGCTTCAGCTTCAGCAACTGTCCTTCCAATGAATATCAGCCATTTGGGAGATACAAACAAATCAGACCCACAACAGGTTATCACTGTACACCTATCAGAATGGCTAAAATAAAAACCAGTGATAACACCAACTGCTGGCAAGGATGGGGAGAGACTGGGTCACTCACACGTTGTTGGTAGGAATGGAAATGGCACAGCTCCTTTGGAAAAGAATCTTGCAACTTCTTACAAAATGAAACATGCACTTACCATTGACCCTGAAATCTCTCACTCTTGGACATTATCCCAGGGAAATGAAAACTTATGCCCGCAAAAATAAAACCTCTACAAAAATATTCATAGCAGCTCTATTTGTAATAGCCCCTAACTGGAAACCGCCCAGACGCCCTTCAATGGGTGAATGGTTAAATAAACTTGTACATCCTCAGCTCTGTCAATTTCCTGCTTGTGATATTATCCTCTAGTTATGCAAGATGATGTTATCCTTGGGAGAAACTGGGTGAAGGGAGCTTCCCAAATTATCTCTTACAACTGGGAACAAACCTACAATTATCTTGAAATTAAAAAACATTTTAAAGTTATATTAAAAAAGTCCAATGAAGCAGATGCTGAGAACCAGGGGCTGTGAAGCATGAGGTGGCCCCCAGCAGGAACCGAGCAGGACGGCGCCTTTGCTGAAAGGGACAGTTAGTAATAGCACTGGCTCGTATATGACCCACCAGTTACGGTCCTTGGCGTTTACTCAGATGAGTTGAGAATGTATGTCCCCATAAAAGCCTGTACATGAATGTTTGTAGCAGCTTTATTGTAATCACCGAAACCTGGAAACAGCCAAGATGTCCTTCAGTAGGTGAATGGAATAAATAAACTGTGGTACATATAGGAAACAAACTTATGTTTACCAGGGGGGATAGGGAGGAGGGATACATTAGGAGATTAGGATTGACACATATACACTATTACATATAAAATAGATCACCAGTAAAGATCCGCTCTACAGCACAGGAAACTCTACTCAATACTCTGTAGTGACATATATGGGGGGGGAATCTAAAAAGAGTGGATATATGCATGCATATCGCTGACTCACTTTGCTGTACTGCAGAAACTAAGGTAACATTCAGTTCAGTTCAGTTCAGTCGCTCAGTCATGTCCGACTCTTTGCGACCCCATGAATTGCAGCACGCCAGGCCTCCCTGTCCATCACCAACTCCCTGAGTTCACTCAGACTCACGTTCACTGAGTCCATGATGCCATCCAGCCATCTCATCCTC
>SJXQ01004957.1:246766-289582 GCA_006408695.1 Aepyceros melampus | reverse complement strand
ACAGGGAGGCCTGGCGTGCTGCGATTCATGGGGTCGCAAAGAGTCGGACACGACTGCGCGACTGAACTGAACTGAAAGCGTACACTAGATCTGTAGATCTTACTCATTTTGGATAAGTGAAACTAAGGGGGAAATGGAGAGATGTTAAAGCTTGAATTTTTACAGTGCCAGGAAAAAACACATTCAAGGAGTCTAAGTAAGAAGGTCATTGTCTATATCATTAATTAATCTGATATTTATTTATTACTAATGAAATACCACTCTAACAAGAATGCCAATAACTTTCTAAATAATTTTTTAAATTATGAAAGCCAATTAGTGTCCTTATAGAGAATTGGGACATGAAAAGAGGTGCCAAAAAAATGATAAAACCATCTGTGATTTCACCATCCACGTATCTTTCCAGGTTCTTATTCTGTGCAAGTGTATAATTTTTATAAAAATCAGGTAAAATTAGTTTTGTGTTTTACTTTTTTCCTTGAGTATTTTACTATGAATGTATAGTAATTTATTTAACTTTTCTGTTTCTAGATACTTAAATTGTTTCAAGTATATAAATGTAATGAATAGTGATTTGTTTTCCTTTTATACATGTAGGTGACACTTTTGTAGGTATTTATTTTTCTAAAAACTACATTTTAATCTCTATTTATGTAGTATACTTCCAAAATTATTATAAAACGTCATCTTGCTTTCAGTTTTGATTTAGGATATATAGTTTTTTAATAACATGCAAATTGAGATTATTGCAAGGAACAAAAAAAGTACATGGTATCAAAGATTATGTGATTTAATATTGGAGCTCCACCTTCTGGTAGATTGGAGAATGGCATTGAAACGTGTGATATCATGTAAGAAACGAATTGCAGGTCGAGGTTTGATACAGGATGCTTGGGGCTGGTGCACTGGGATGACCCAGAGGGACAGTATGGGGAGGGAGGTGGGAGGGGGGTTCAGGATGGGGAACACGTGTACACCCATGGCGGATTCATGTTGATGTATGGCAAAACCAATACAATATTGTAAAGTAATTAGCCTCTAATTAAATAAATTAAAAAATAAAATGGCATAGCATAGACCTTGATTAGTTCTTAGTAGCTATGAAGTTATTTGAATATTACCCGGGTCACCTGCATTGCAGGCAAATTACCGTTTAAGCCACCAGGGAAGCCCCATTTGAATACTACTGTTGCTTAAATTCTTTTAGTCAGCATTAAGGCAATAGATAAGAAGAGAATTTTCATAGCTTTAGCTTTTCTTTGTTAACTCTCTGTATAAGTGAAAAAAATCAATATTTGCAGTATTTTAACAGGCTTAAAAATGGAAAATGTCACTGTTAAGTATAGAAAATGAATAGCCTAAAAGGCAAAGAATAAACTGAAAATAAGTTGAAAAGTCAGTAAAATATCTGTGGTGAATGCAGCCACCAGCAAAGATAATTTTGGGGGCAAGTTAAATTAAATCATTAATGAATAGTTAATTCTATGCTATTTAAACTATTTCATAACATAGAAGTTGGAAATTACCTCACTGATTTTCTGAGTCTCGTAAACTGTAATATCAAACTGAACAATAATGTGCCACAATAAAGAAAACTCTGAGTCCTTTTCATGTAGCAATATAGTCCTTAAATTAAAAAAAAATTGACATATGGAATGCAGTAGTATTTAAATAATAATAAATAATTCTATTTATTCTACTTAATTCTAGAATATTTCACAACATACCACCCCAATCATAGAGGGGTTTTTTTTGCATATATTACATTGAATTTATTTGACATCAGGCAAACAAATCTGCAGTGAAAATGACAGTAGTACTTCTTGGGTTTGTTTTCAGCTTTATGGTGAATAGGAGTCAACACAGAGTCTGAAAGATATGCCTCAAAAAGACACAAACAGGCAGGGAGTGAGGCAAACAAAAGTTAGGTATTAGAAAAAGCTAAGACTGGTTCCAAATAGGAAAAGGAGTGCATCAAGGCTGTATATTGTCACCCTGCTTATTTAAATTCTATGCAGAGTACATCATGAGAAATGGTGGGCTGGAAGAAACACAAGCTGGAATCAAGATTGCCAGGAGAAATATCAATAACCTCAGATATGCAGATAACACCACCCTTATGGCAGAAAGTGAAGAGGAACTAAAAAGCCTCTTGTTGAAAGTGAGAGAGGAGAGTGAAGAAGTTGGCTTAAAGCTCAACATTCAGAGAACGAAGATCATGGCATCTGGTCCCATCACTTCATGGGAAATAGATGAGGAAATAGTAGAAACAGTGTCAGACTTTATTTTGGGGGGCTCCAAAATCACTGCAGATGGTGATTACAGCCATGAAATTAAAAGACGCTTACTCTTTGGAAGAAAAGTTATGACCAACCTAGATAGCATATTCAGAAGCAGAGACATTACTTTGCCAAAAAAGGTCCATCTAGTTAAGGCTATGGGTTTTCCAGTGGTCATGTATGGATGTGAAAGTTGGACTGTGAAGAAAGCTGAGGGCTGAAGAATTGATGCTTTCGAACTGTGGTGTTGGAGAAGACTCTTGAGAGTCCCTTGGACTGCAAGGAGATCCAATCAGTCCATTCTGAAGGAGATCAACCCTGGGATTTCTTTGGAAGGAATGATGCTGAAGCTGAAACTCCAGTACTTTGGCCACCTCATGTGAAGAGTTGACTTATTGGAAAAGACTCTGATGCTGGGAGGGACTGGGGGCAGGAGGAAAAGGGGACAACAGAGGATGAGATGGCTCGATGGCATCACCGACTTGATGGATGTGAGTCTGAGTGAACTCCGGCAGTTGGTGATGGACAGGGAGGCCTGGTGTGCTGCGATTCATGGGGTCGCAAGGAGTCGGACACGACTGAGCGACTGAACTGAACTGATGCCCCAAAAGAATCAGGCCAGGATTGAAGAGAGTGTCTAGCGTTAGGGCCATGTAATTGTTCTTAGATGACTCTCCAATCTTAGAATTTTATATTAACAATCACTAACAAGCTAATGATTCTGTGGCCTGGCAGTCTGTGCAAGCATCAACCAGGTGGTTCTCTTGCTAGCTTGGCTGTGGCCATTCAGGTGGCTGCAGCCTCCCGGTGGCTCGCTGGGGAGGCTGGGTGGCCCAGAGTCTTGTCCCCCACTCGTCTGACAGTTGGTGCTGGCTGTTGGCTGCATCTTTCTCTCCATGCGCTTTCTCCTTTTTAAGAGGACAGCAAGAGGGTGAGAACAGAAACTGTAAAACCTCTGGAAGTCTCGATTTAGAAGTCATACAATGTCCTGCTGCATTTTGTTGGTCAAAGCAAGTCACAAAGTAAGTCTCAAAGTGTCCCAGTTTCAAGGGACAGAGAAAGAGGCTACCTCTTAATAAGAAGAATGATAATATCACATTGTAAAGGGGTGTACATACAGGGATGGGAGGAATTGTTGCAACTGTCTTTGAAAACAATCTACCGAAATCATTAGGTGAGTTAACCTCTGTAAAGCGCTGGCACCTGGTGTTACATAAATATTTGTCCCATAAATAAGGGATCAATACAGTCAATTGCAGGAATGCAAAGATATTCACCATTGAAGCAATCCACTAATTAAAATTTTCTGAAAAAAAAATCTAGCTCTGAGAAAGGAGCTGAGGAACTAAAGATGTGGGTATTTTCATATTCATTAAGGTATAAAACCTTAATGAAATAAGATATTTCATTAAGGAAACTCAAAGAGACGGGAAACCTACTACTTCCCCAAGTTTTTGAGCTTTCAAAAATTATGCTGACTTTCAATCAAGATGATGTATTGCATAATTCTCTTTATTACACAGGTCTAGGAAATAGTTGAAAAATACTTTAAGAAATTACAAAGTACATATACAAGCTTAAAAACAAGAGGAGGGAAAGAGGAGAACACAACTTTATCTTTCTCAGGTGAGCAGACCTGAGAACTGGACCTCATTTCCAGCTGCAAAACTGGAGCTGAACTCATTATGCCACATTACCTGGGCTGCAGCTAGAAATGGAGCCCTGCCTGTGCCTCCCATAGGAAAGAGAAGCACCTGAGTCAGAATAGAGGGGATGCCTGTGCTTCTTGTGGGAGGAGCCTTTGAGATGCTTTGTCTGTAAATGGGCATTGCTGACCCTGATACATAGTCTGTGCCTATCCAAGTGGGTCAGGCTGTGGCAAACCCAAGTCCAACAGAAAAAGTTGAATGGAATAAAAACTCCCATGCAAGATAAGAATGCAAAGCAAAATTTCAAAGCCCACAAAGAAATCCATGGTTATGAGGTATAACCATAGCAGTGATTTTTCTTAGGGATAAAATTTCATTCTGATAACATCCTAAAATTATTCATTTACTTATTTGGCATGTTATTATTGAGCATCTACTATGTATGAAGTACTGTTCTAGTAGCTGAGAATAAACAGTGAGCAACATACACAAAAATCTCTCTTCATAGAGTTTAGATTCTAGTGGGAATGCTATGAGCAAAGAAATAGTTGAGGAATAATCTGGGTAGAAGAGCAGATAGTTATAGCTAGACAGATTGATGGCTGGGTCAGAGATTCAAGACCCTCTGAGCCCCTGAATCCTGTCCTACTCTAGATGCGTCTCCACTTAAAATCCTAAACACCAATCATTTTTTCTTTCTTGTTCAACTATACAAATAAAATGAAGATGAAATAAAATGTAAGGAAAAGTGTTTTGTATTCTTGATCTCTGTTAAAAAGAACAAGCTGGCAGGGTTGAAAACCAGGGGGTACATGGTTTATGTTACATAAGGAGAGTAAAGGACCCCCAGGATGGGCTAGAGAAGGAAAAAATTTCAGGCAGTTTAGAGATTGCATAGGAGTGGAGTATTTGGGAGTACAATTTAGTTAGTTTTGTAGCATCTGCAAATTTTTCTAGTTTAAAAAAACAGTCAGGTTCAGGCTCTACATTTTTAGAGGTGGCCCAACCTGTGTTTATGAGTTTTCTGTTTCATTCAGACTCAGTCCAGGTATGTATGGGGCAATCACATTTTTAATTATATCTGAACTTGAAGTAGGGTAGACAGAAAGTGGTTGCAATGATAGGAAGCTGCTGTACACTCTTTCTCTTCCCTTGTTAACTCCTTGCTCTAAAGCTTTTCCATTGGAGGAATCGCAGTTTAATTATCTCCTAACATTGTATTTTTGTGGGGGAAAAGTGTTGAACTTCATTCACCACCATGATGCTTACTACTTTCTCCTGATTCTCCTCTTATGATTGACTCTTCTTAATGGGCAGCTGTTCACTTTTTTGCGGGGGAAATCAAGTACCTTATTTTGAGATACATATTTTTGCATGCAATGTTATTGAACGTGGCCTAATGAAATAACATTCTTAGGAGCTAAGGATATGACCCTCTATCTTAGTTCCTCTTCCTTTGTTCACATATTTTAATGTTGAGATTCTCAGGGAGAACCTTGTTGACTGTCCCTTTCTCCAGTCCCTCTTTCTAAGTGCCTTTACTCCTAGTGCTTCTAGCTCTCTCCTCTAAGATAAACTTCCAGATTTAAATTTCTAGTCCTGACATCATCTCTGACCTTTAGAACCCTCTGCTGCTGCTGCTGCTTAGTCACTTCAGAAGTGTCCAACTCTGTGCGACCCTATGGACTGCAGCCTGCCAGCCTCCTCTGTCCATGGAATTCTCTAGACAAGAGTACTGGAGTGGGTTGCCGTCCTCCAGGGATCTTCCCAACCCAGGGATCGAACCCACGTCTCCTGCATTGCAGGTGGATTCTTTACCAGCTGAGCCCCAGGGAAACCCTCTATCCACTGCCAAACCAGCATTCTCACCTGGCTGTTCCGTGTGCAACCTGACGAATACATCCTGTTTGTTTTCAACCTGTAGACTGGTACCATCATCCCCACTAGAGTCTCCCAAGAGGGAAACTTGAATGTTGCCAGTGATTCTCTTTCCTGACCCCCAATGTCCAACCAGTCACCAAATAATTTTGATTCCAGCTTCTGAAGATCTCTCCATCCCCTCTTTCCTATTCTCTTCTACTGTCATTGCCTTAGTTCAAACCCACAGTCTCTCTCCTGAATTATTCCATGCAGTATCAGCTAACTCTGGTCTGACTCTGTCTCTAGATCTCCCTCTGCACTATTGTCTCTAAAATGCAAATCCAATCATGTCACTCCCCTGCATAAAGTCCTTAGTGGTGTCCCATAACCTCTATGATGAAGGCAGTTCTGCATCTTGACAGTCAAGACCTTTCATGATCAGCTCTCCTAGGCCTGTTCAACACCACCTTTCATTTCATTTTCGTTCCACCCTTACTTCCTCTGGGCACCCTCCATGTCATAGTCCCATCAGTATGTGAGTATTTGTAGATCTCTGAACAAGCTGGGGTCCCTTTCACATCCTTGGGTTTTACACATCCTGTTCTCATTGCCTGGAATCTGAGCCCCATCCACACTTAGCAATTTCTTTTATAATATTCAGGACTCATCTCCTCTGAGATGCTTTTCGTCTCTCAGGTAGCTCATAGGCCTCTCATCTCTGCTGGTTCTCATCTTGCACATCATTTTATAATTTTAGATGTATTGCATTGTAATGATTTCCTTACCCTGTGAGTTTGACAACCTCTTGAGGGCAGAGACTATGTCCACCCACCCTTTCTATGCCCCAGGACCAGGCACCATGCAGGAGTTCAGTAAATTTGACATTGAATTGAACAGCTAGTCCTGTAAGATAAAAGTTCCATGGTATGTACCTTATATAATGTTGAAATACCGCTGGCTCCCTCAGTTAACCCCCATAAGAGCAAAGCCGTTTTTCTGTAGCCCTGTCTATCACTTTTGGCACAAGAACAAATAGCAGGATGATAGACTAATTCGTACACTCCAATAAACCACTCTGTGTTGCTGACAGGACAACCTGCCTTTTCTTGTTTCATCTTGCGGGTGTTGTTAGAGCTAAATATTATGCAGTTGAGGAGAAATCACTTCAAATAGGTGGAGAGATAAGGCTTGATAATTTTAGTGAAGGATTTATTACTTAAACTATACAAAACTACTGTGAAATGTTAGCAAATAACTGGGCCTCAGGGGCGATAATTACTTTCATTCTACAATTGGAGATGATGTAAACTAAAGGCAAAATAAATGGAAATTTTAGATACTAACATAAGATAAATAGGAAGCAGGGCTAGATAAAAGCATCCGAATGATTTTCTGTCCTCAAAAAGTAACAGTGAGAGGTGGTGATATAGTATTTTGGACTGTGAGCCAATGACTCTTGGCATGTCTGTTTGACAAAATTCCCCAGTAGGGCATACCACTCAAGTTTATCAGCCTTTTAATCCATCCCTGAAATCCCACCTTTGAAGGCTTTTAAAAAGCACTCTGTAACCAATTTGATATAAAATATTATGGTCTCAATTGAATCTAGCCTGTCTCACCACTCAGTGCACTCATTATGTCTATCTGTCCTAAATATTCTGGAAATCTAGGCGCATCCTTAAAAAAAAAAACCAACTCACAGATACAGTATCTTTTTGGATTTAATAATTAGTTTTTCTTCCCATGTCACACTGGTAGTAAATGGAAGCAGAGCTAGTCTAAATGTGAGTGAAAAGGCTTCTTTGTCAATGTCTTACAGAGAGTTTAAGCTATTTCCTTTAGAAAACTTTTTTTTTTTAATGAAAAAGGCAGAGAGGAAAGCTAAATATTTTATATTCTTAGCCATCAGTCACAGGGATGCTATGAACTTTTGATAATTTCTACCCACACATGTAAGTATTCTATTCAGGGAGACTGTGAAGTCATTGTTGAAATACTGCAAGAGCCCTCGCTTAGCAGCCTGGAAGTTTCTATACTTGTAGGAGGAAAATTATAGTGAGAAGGAAGCATCTGTTATGTCCTCACCCTCTCATTCCCCCCGCCCCCCACTCCTTTCCTGTTAACTCCTCTCTGGTAGGTTCTTCTTGTCAATTAGTTACTGAAAGTCTCTGCCTCCAACAGAAACCCCAAGTTCCCTCCCCAGGATATTCTCAGGAAAACAAAAAAAAAAAAAAAGGGAGCAGAACTCAGAATCAGACGCTTGCAGGCTGAAGGGACTCGCCGACTGTACTAGGAAGGTGCTCTCAACTCTAACTTCCTGTTCCTCAAGCAAGTTAGTTTCCCCAGTGTGTTTGTTGACATTTATTTTCTTCTTTGTTACTTTTCCTTCCCTTCCTTTACACTGTCGGTCAGTTAACTACTGAATTCCTATCATTATTTCGGAGTTAAATACCACCCAGAGAATTTCCCGGCTCATCCTGAGCAAGTTGGTCTTTGGTCTCTTCTAAGACACAGCTGAATCTACTCTCTTGGGATAGGCTGAGGCCACAAGTACCAAGAAAGAACACTTTGTTCCTGTTGACTTGCCTTCTCCTCACATGTGGTCTCTTTTCTTCTCTTGCCTTCTCCTCACATGTGATCTCTTTTCTCTTTTCTTCTCTTGCCTTCTCCTCACATGTGATCTCTTTTCTCTTTTCTTCCTTGGGTAATTTTCTGGGTAGATTTTCTTTAGGACCTATTGATATTCATGGTCATTTAGTTACATCTGAGTGATTTTTACTTACATGTTGGCAAGCTTGACTGCTTACCAGACATGGTAAATGAAGTGTTTGGGGATGCTGAGGGTTTTGGCATTACTGAATATCTGGGGGCTTTGTTCTGAGATGCAATTAAATTACTTGGAAATCATTAATCCTTGTTGTTGTTTGGTTGCTAAGTCATGTCCACCTCTTCTGCAACACCATGGAATGTAGCCTGCCAGGCTCTTCTGTCCATGGGATTTTTCTAGGCAAGAATACTGAAGTGGGTTGCTATTCCTTTTCCAGGGAATCTTCCTGACCCAGGGATCAAACCCGAGTCTCCAGCATTGGCAGGTGCATTCTTTACCACTGAGCCACCTGGGACACCCAATACATCATTCTTTAGACCTTTAGGACCTGGCTTTTAATATTTAAACAGTCTTTAGTCAAAGGCTAACTTGGCCCCACTATTGAAGGTTTCCCTGGTGGTTCAGTTGGTAAAGAATCTGCCTGCCATGCAGGAGACCTGGGTTCAATCCCTGGGGTGGGAAGATCTCCTGGAGGAAGGTGTGGCAACCACTCCAGTATTCTTGCCTGATGAACCCCCATGGACAGAGGAACCTGGTGGGCTACAGCCCATGAGGTCACAAAGAGTCAGCCACAACTGAGTGAATAAGCGCAGCACATTGAGGCAATACCTGCTGGAGGACTTCACTTGACGCCGGTGAGGTCTTTCCACTCTGGCTGGAAGTAGGACAGGGCTGGGGTATAGGGGAAGCGCACGATATATTTCTGGCTGCGTGTAAACTCGGAATTATTCCGCCTTCTCCATTCCAGTGGTTGTTTCCTGTCTTCTAGGAATTTCTCCCACACATCCAGGGTGACCCTCTGCAGATCTACACAACAAAGACCAGGAGGGGCAGACCTTGACCTGGGGGCGAGGGCCGGCGTGGGGAAAAGGGAGCTACTTCTTGGCAAAGGAGGGTTTCATGGTGTTGTTCTGGATGATGTTGAAGGCCTGCAAGATCTTGGGAAGGTATCATTAATTTCTTAAGAAATGGCTTGACTGGTCTGCTTACAAAATCAGTGAAGTGAAGACGCTGTGCTTATTTTTTTTCTGAGTCAGAGATCTTTTAACTGAAATGCAAGTAATAATTTTGTATAGTGAACTCAAAACTATATTTAATACTGTAAATGAATAGCATAATTTAAAGAAAAAATTCCCACTTAAATATAATTGGTATCTTTCTCATTCATTTTTGACCAATTTTATTATACCTTCTTAATCTTTGTTTTCTTTCTGCTCAGAGACTCTGATCTTTCCTCTTATTTATTGACTCACAGAAAGTTCTCTGGGCTTACCTAAGGCTTTGCTCTCTGACTTGAGCACAAGACTGCTTTATGACAAGAGGGATCTCCACTATTTTGCATCCTTCCTCAGCACCTCAGAGTCCCTGATTCAAGCTACCACCTCTCAGGGAGGTAGTACCAGGTTCTGTGCACACTGGCACTTCAGATCTTCTTTCTTCATGCTGGGTCATTTTCTTTTTTCTTTTCTTTTTTTTTTAATTGGGGTACAATTATATTACAATGCTGTGTTACTTTCTGCTGTACAACAGAGTGAATCGGCTATATGTATACATCTATCCCCTTCCTCTTGAGCCTCCCTCCCACCCTCTCAGCTCACCACGGTGAGCTCAGTTTGGTGCTCTGAAAATGACCATGCCTGGTCATTTTCCATATGCTCTCCCCGCCTACACACAGTCACTCTACACACAGTCCTAAAAATCTGACTGACTCTCACTATTATGAACATAATTCCAGATTAAAGATATTTTTAAAAAGTTTTTATTGAATCAATTACAATATTGCTTTTGTTTTATGTTTTCTTTTTTGGCCACATGGCATGTGGAGTCTTAGCTCCCTGACCAGGGATCAAACCTTCATGCCTTGGAAGGTGAGGTCTTAACCACTGGATAACCAGGGAAGTCCCAGATTAAAGATTCTTGTAATTGAGAACAATAGATCAGTTAAGTTTCTCAGTGTAGCTATTTTTTAAGGTTCTGATCTGATGCACTTTTAGAATGCTCATTGAAATCTTTTTAACCGGTTTATTACTTTTCTTTCTAGGGTATTTGGATTTTTTTTTTCCACAGAAACTCAGATTGCTCTCAGATAGTAGTACTGATTGTTCTGATGTTGTATCTTTGCTTGACCTTTGTTATTGTTGGCTTGCACTCTAAGTTTCTAAGGCAGCTACATGAGTCTTAGCTCCCTGACCAGGGATCAAACCTTCATGCCTTGGAAGGTGAGGTCTTAACCACTGGATAACCAGGGAAGTCCCAGATTAAAGATTCTTGTAATTAAGAACAATAGATCAGTTAAGTTTCTCAGTGTAGCTATTTTTTAAGGTTCTGATCTGATGCACTTTTAGAATGCTCATTGAAATCTTTTTAACTGGTTTATTACTTTTCTTTCTAGGGTATTTGGATTTTTTTTTTCCACAGAAACTCAGATTGCTCTCAGATAGTAGTACTGATTGTTCTGATGTTGTATCTTTGCTTGACCTTTGTTATTGTTGGCTTGCACTCTAAGTTTCTAAGGCAGCTACACTTATCCTCTTCAAAAAGCTATGTTAATTCTCAGTGGTGAAAAACTGAAAGCATTTCCCCTAAGATCAGGAACAAGACGAGGGTGTCCACTTTCACCACTATTATTCAACATAGTTCTGGAAGTCCTACCTACAGCAATCAGAGAAGAAAAAGAAATAAAAGGAACCCAGATAGGAAAAGAAGAAGTAAAGCTTTAACTGTTTGCAGAGGACACGATACTGTACATCTCCTGCGTTGTAGGCAGACACTTTACTGTCTGAGCCACCAGGGAAGATGATACTGTACACAGAAAACCCTGAAGATAGTATCAGAAAATTACTAGAGCTAATCAGTGAATTTAGCAAAGTTGTAGGAACAAAATCAATACTCAAGAATCACTTGAATTTCTATATATTAACAATGAAAAATCAGAAAGAGCAATTAAGGAATTAATCCCATTCATAATTGCAACAAAAAGAATTCAATATCTAGGAATAAACTTACCTATGGAGATGAAAGAACTGTACACAGAAATTATAAGATACTAATGAAAGAAATCAAAGATGACATAAACAGATGGAGAGATATTCCATATTCCTAGGTAGGAAGAATCAATATTATGAAAATGACTATACTACCAAATACAATATACAGATTCAATGCGATCCCTATCAAGTTGCCAATGGTATTTTTTTGCAGAATTAGAACAAAAAATTTCACAATTCATATCAAAACACAAAAGACCCTGAATAGCCAAACTGGTCTTAAGAAAGAAGAATGGAGCCAGAGGAATCAAGCTTCCTGACTTCAGGTTATACTACAAAGCTACAGTCATCAAGACAGTATGGTACTGGTACAAAAACAGAAATATAGACCAATGGAACAAGATGGAAAGCCCAGAAATAAACCCATGCACCTATGGGTATCTTATTTTTGACAAAGGAGGCAAGAATATACAATGGGGCAAAGACAGCCTCTTCAATAAATGGTGTTGGGAAAACTGTACAGCTACATGTAAAAGAATGAAATTAGAACACTTTCTAACACCATACACAAAGATAAACTCAAAATGGATTAAAGACCTAAATGTAAGAGCACAAATTATAAAACTCTTAAAGGAAAACATAGGCAGAACACTCAATGACATAAATCAAAGCAAGATCCTCTATGACCCACCTCCTACAGGAATGGAAATAAAAACAAAATTAAACAAGTGGGACTTGATTAAACGTAAAAGCTTTTGCACAGCAAAAGACACTATAAGCAAGGTGAAAAGAGAACCCTTAGAATGGGAGAAAGTAATAGCAACTGAAACAACTTACAGAGGATTAATTTCCAGAATATACAAGCAGCTCATATAACTCAATACCAGAAAAACAAACAACCCAATCAAAAAGTGGGAAAAAGACGTAAACAGACATTTCTCCAGAGAAGACGTACAGATGGCTGACAAACACATGAAAAAATGCTTAACATCACTCATTATTAGAGAAATGCCAATCAAAACTACAATGAGATATCACCTCACACCGGTCAGAATGGCCCTCATCAAAAAGTCTACAGACAGTAAATGCTGGAAAGGGTGTGGAGAAAAGGGAACACTCTTGCACAGTTGGTGGGAATGTAAATTGATCCAGAACTATGGAAGATGGTATGGAGATTCCTTAAAAGACTAGGAATAAAACCACCATATGACCCAGCAATCCCACTCTAGGCATATACCCTGAGGAAACCAAAATTGAAAGAGACACATGTATCCTATTGTTCACTGAAGCATTATTTACAATAGCTAGAACATGGAAGCAACCTAGATGTCCATCGACATGTGAAGGGATAAGAAAGTTGTGGTATATATACACAATGGAATATTCAGTCAGTTCAGTTCAGTCACTCATTTGTGTCCAACTCTTTGTGACCCCATGAACCGCAGCATGCCAGGCCTCCCTGTCCATCACCAACTCCCAGAGTCCACCCAAACCCATGTCCATTGAGTCGGTGATGCCATCCAACCATCTCATCCCCTGTCATCCCCTTCTCTTCCTGCCCCCAATCTTTCCCAGCATCAGGGTCTTTTCAAATGAGTCAGCTCTTTGCATCAGATGGCCAAAGTATTGGAGTTTCAGCTTCAACATCAGTCCTACCAAAGAACACCCAGGACTGATTTCCTTTAGGATGGACTGGTTGGATCTCCTTGCTGTCCAAGGGACTCTCAAGAGTCTTCTCCAGCACCACAGTTCAAAAGCATCAATTCTTCGGCACTCATCTTTCTTTATACTCCAACTCTCACATCCATACATGACTACTGGAAAAACCATAGCCTTGACTAGACAGACCTTTGTTGACAAAGTAATGTCTCTGCTTTTTACAGTGCTGTCTACGTTGGTTTTAGCCATAAAAAGGAATACATTTGAGTCAGCTCTAATGAGGTGGATGAACCTAGAGCCTATTATAGAGTGAAGTGAGTCAGAAAGAGAAAGATAGATAAATATCTTTCTTTATTTACAGAAAGATAAATACCGTATCTTTACAATATTTAAAAAGAAAGATAAATACTGTATTCTAACACATACATATGGAAAGAGAAGATAAATACCGTGTTCTATCACATATATGCAGAATCTAGAAAAATGGTTCTGAAGAATTTATTTACAGGGCAGCGATGGAGAAACAGACATAGAGGATAGACTTAGAGACATGGGAAAAGGGAGGGAGAGGGTGAGATGTATGGAAAGAGTAACATGGAAAGTTACATTCAGTTCAGTTCAGTTCAGTCGCTCAGTTGTGTCTGACTCTTTGTTACCCCATGAATTGCAGCCCGCCAGGCCTCCCTGTCCATCACCAACTCCTGGAGTTCACTCAGGCTCACGTCCATCGAGTCAGTGATGCCATCCAGCCATTTCAACCTCTGTTGTCCCCTTCTCCTCCTGCCCCCAATCCCTCCCCCGACCAGAGTCTTTTCCAGTGAGTCAACTCTTCACATGAGGTGGCCAGAGTACTGGAGTTTCAGCTTTAGCATCAGTCCTTCCAAAGTACACCCAGGACTGATCTCCTTTAGAAAGTTATATTACCATATGTAAAATAGATAGGTAACAGGAATTTGCTGTGTGGCTCAGGAAACTCAAACAGGGGCTCTGTATCAACCTAGAGGAGTGGGATGGGGAGGAAGATGGAGGAGTTTCAAAAGGAAGTGGATATTTGTATACCTATGGCTGGTTCATGTTGAGGTTTGACAGAAACAGCAAAATTCTGTAAAGCAATTATCCTTCAATAAAAAGTAAATTAATTTTAAAAAGCTATGTTAAATTCCTTTTATTACCTTCACAAGATGTAGATTTTTCCTTTCTTGTACATTCTAAATATTTTTCCTAACATTACCACTTCTCTGCTAATGACAACTTTAAAAATTATTTTTAATTTTCATATTTTCCAGTTTTATTGAGGTATAATTGACAAATAAAAATTGTATATATTTAAGGTACACAGTGTGATGTTTCAATATATTCTAGCCTCCATTTCACTTATTTCTGTTCTGATTTTTATTATTTCTTTCCTTCTGCTAACTTTAGGATTTGTTTGTTCTTCTTTTCCTAGATACTTGAGGTATAAAGTTAGGTTGTTTATTTGAAATGTTTCTTATTTTATTAGTGTAGGAATTAATTGCCATAAACTCCTTTCTTAGAACTTCTTTTACTGCATCCTGTAAGTTTTGGTATGTTGTGTTTCCGTTTTTGTCTCAAAGTATTTTTTGATTTCCCTTTGACTTCTTCCTTGACTCATTGATTATTCAGGAGTATGTTGTTTGATTCTCATATATTTGTGAATTTTCCAATTTTCCTCCTGTTATTTATTTCTAGTTTTGTACCATTGTTGGGATCAGAAAAAATACTTGCTATGATTTCAGCCTTCTTGAATATGTTGAAACTTCTTTTAGGGCTCCAAATCTGATCTGTTCTGGAGAATGTTCCATGTATGCTCGAGATAAGTGTGTAATTTGGTGCTGTCGGGTGAAATGTCCTGTATCTGTTAGGTTCATTGATATATACTATTGTTCAAATCCATTTGTTTCCTTACTAATTTTCTGTCTGAATGATTTGTTCATTGTTGAAAGCGAGGTATTGAAGTTTGACACTGTTATTGTCACTGTCTTTCTCCCTTTGTGTGTGTGTACATGTTCATTTGTGTCCGACTATTTGCCACCCCATGGATTGTAGCCCACCAGGCTCCTCTGTCCATGGGATCTTCTAGGCAAGAATACTTCCTTTCTTAGAACTTCTTTTACTGCATCCTGTAAGTTTTGGTATGTTGTGTTTCCGTTTTTGTCTCAAAGTATTTTTTGATTTCCCTTTGACTTCTTCCTTGACTCATTGATTATTCAGGAGTATGTTGTTTGATTCTCATATATTTGTGAATTTTCCAATTTTCCTCCTGTTATTTATTTCTAGTTTTGTACCATTGTTGGGATCAGAAAAAATACTTGCTATGATTTCAGCCTTCTTGAATATGTTGAAACTTCTTTTAGGGCTCCAAATCTGATCTGTTCTGGAGAATGTTCCATGTATGCTCGAGATAAGTGTGTAATTTGGTGCTGTCGGGTGAAATGTCCTGTATCTGTTAGGTTCATTGATATATACTATTGTTCAAATCCATTTGTTTCCTTACTAATTTTCTGTCTGAATGATTTGTTCATTGTTGAAAGTGAGGTATTGAAGTTTGACACTGTTATTGTCACTGTCTTTCTCCCTTTGTGTGTGTGTACATGTTCATTTGTGTCCGACTATTTGCCACCCCATGGATTGTAGCCCACCAGGCTCCTCTGTCCATGGGATCTTCTAGGCAAGAATACTGGAGTGAGTTGTCATTTCCTCCTCTAGGGGATCTTCAAACCCCATCTCTCTCTTAAAAAAAAATTATTAGTTTTAATTGGAGGCTAATTACTTTACAATATTGTAGTGGTTTTTGCAATACATTGACATGAATCAGCCATGGGTGTACATGTGTTCCCCATCCTGAAACCCCTCCCACCTCCCTCCCCATCCCATCCCTCTGGGTCATCCCAGTGCACCAGCCCTGAGCACCCTGTCTCTTGCATCGAACCTGGACTGGCGATCTGTTTCACATATAATAATATATATGTTTCAATGCTATTCTCTCCAATCATCCCACTCTTGCCTTCTCCCACACAGTCCAAAAGACTGTTATATGTATCTGTGTCTCTTTTGCTGTCTCGCATACAGGGTTATTGTTACCATCTCTCTCAATTCCATATATATGTGTTAGTATACTGTGTTGGTGTTTTTCTTTCTGGCTTACTTCACTCTGTATAATAAGCTCCAGTTTCATCCACCTCATTAAAAGTGATTCAAATGTATTCTCCTTAATGGCTGAGAAATATTCCATTGTGTTATGTATTACAGCTTTCTTATCCATTCATCTGCTGATGGAACCCCATGTCTTTTGTCTCCTGCATTGAGTGGGTGGATTCTTTACCAACTGCGCCTTCTGGGAAGTCCGTTAGTTTTGTTAATATTTGCTTTATATATTTAGTTGCTCCAATGTTGGGGGCATATATATATACTTAAAATTGTTATTTTCTCGATAATTTGACCCTTTTATCATTATATAATCACCTCCTTTGTCTCCTGTTACAGTTTTGTACGTAAAGTCTATTTTGTTTGATATAAGTATAGTCACCCCTACTTTCTTTTGGTTACCATTTCCATGGAATATCTTTTTATCTACTCATTGTTGGCATATAAATAA
Organism: Aepyceros melampus; assembly: GCA_006408695.1. Lineage (NCBI taxonomy): Eukaryota > Metazoa > Chordata > Mammalia > Artiodactyla > Bovidae > Aepyceros > Aepyceros melampus. The sequence goes on along the minus strand of SJXQ01004957.1, from coordinate 272,705 downwards.
CCAGAAGACTGAGGTCAGGGAATCCTTACAGAAGGAGGGAGGGGTAATTTCTGTGAAAAAGTTGGCATCTTTCCCAGTCTTTACAGACTCGCTTCAATAAGAAAAGCTTGTAACCAGTTAATGCAGCCAGAGATTCTGGGTGGCTAGCTGGTGGGGTCTTAGAGTGGGCTTAATGCTGGAGTTCTAGGATGGGCTTGTCTGGTGCTTGCATCAGTGAGTGGGTTGGCCTGGTGCTGGGGTAGGCCTGGTGACTGAGTCTGTAGGGACCAGCATGAAGCCTGGGTATTTGGGGATAAGCCTGATTCTGAGTCTGTGGGGGCTAGCTTGATGCCAAAGTCCACCAAGTTTGGCCTGGTGTCTGGATTCACAGGGGGAGGGCTGGTACATGGGCCAAGGGAACAGGCCTGGAGCTATTGTGGGTAGGCAAGTCTGGTTCCTGGGTCCATGCCTGGAGCATGAGGTCATGGGGGTCTGGCCTGATGTTTGGGTGGTCCTGGAGTCTGGGTCCATAGGGGATGGCTCAGAGCTGGGGTAGGCTGGGAACTTGGGTCTACAGGGACTGGCTGAGATTCTGGGGCTACTGGCATTTACCAGGGGAGGGTCTAGAGCTAGACTCTGAAGCAAAGTTGGGTGCTGACTTCCTCTTGGAGGAGAGTATCCCTTTCTGTGCTGCGTTGTGGAGGCCTGGAGGAAACGTGACATGGGAATGTGGTACTGTCCTTCCATCCTTGTCAATATGTCTTTTCTATGTCTGTGGTCTCTCCAGGTGCTGTAATCTCTTCTCACTTCTTGTGAAAGTAGCTTTGACCATGGGTGGTGGTTTAAGTTGATGTTTCTGTTGGGGAAGTACTCTGATTGGAGGAAACGTGACATGGGAATGTGGTACTGTCCTTCCATCCTTGTCAATATGTCTTTTCTATGTCTGTGGTCTCTCCAGGTGCTGTAATCTCTTCTCACTTCTTGTGAAAGTAGCTTTGACCATGGGTGGTGGTTTAAGTTGATGTTTCTGTTGGGGAAGTACTCTGATGTCTCCTGTTCTGTGCTCTGAAGAAGCTTTCACTTATGGAAAGTCTTTAGCCAGTGTCTAATCCATGATAAAGTACTTTCCAGCCCTGAAGGAACCTGAATTTGGCAAATTTCTACCTCTCTGTATAACGATTTGTAAAGAAGCAGAGAAATAAATATTCTTATGGAGCTTTATCTACACTGTGGCTTTTTTTCCACTCAGTAACTCTAAGGTACTCCACAGTAGGGTCTAGAATCCAGGTGAGCATATAAAGAAAGAGAATATTTCCCGTGTGACTTTGTTCTTTAGGACATTTGTTTCTGTGGTGGAAGTAGTTGTGTAGTTTACAATGTCCAGTAGCTGATTATGAAGGAATATTTGGTTGAAGCCAATCAGAATGAACTTCTGGGATACCAAAATAATTCTGAAATTTCTTAATAACTGTACCTACTATTAAAATTTCATAATAAATATGCTTACTATTATCTTTATCATAAAGAACTTTGGTAATGAAAATTAAAATCTTTGACATTAACATGCAGGATAACCATTTATCTTCTGAGAGAGATAGCAAAGATATCAATAACCTCAGATATGCAGATGACACCACCCTTATGGCAGAAAGTGAAGAGGAACTAAAATGCCTCTTGATGAATTTTTTTTTTTTTTTTTTTTGTGGCATCTTTGTCTGGTTTTGGTATTAGGGTGATGGTGGCCACATAGAATGAGTTTGGAAGTTTACCTTCTTCTGCAATTTTCTGAAGGAGTTTCAGTAGGATAGGAGTTAGCTCTTCTTTAACATTTCAGTAGAATTCAGCTGTGAAGCCGTCTTGTCCTGGGCTTTTGTTTGCTGGAAGATTTCTGATTACAGCTTTGATTTCCGTGCTTGTGATGGGTCTGTTAAGATTTTCTATTTCTTCCTGGTTCAGTTTTGGAAAGTTATACTTTTAAAGAATTTGTCTATTTCTTCCAAGTTGTCCATTTTCTTGGTACATATTGCTAATATTAGTTTCTTATGATCCTTTGTATTTCTGTGTTGTCTATTGTGATTTCTTCATTTTCATTTATAATTTTCTTGATTTGATCCTTCTTCTCCTCCCCCTCCTTTTTTTTTTTTTTGATGAGTCTGGCTAATGGTTTGTCTATTTTATTTATCTTCTCAAAGAACCAGCTTTTAGCTTTGTTGATTTTGGCTATGGTCTCCTTTGTTTCCTTTGCATATATTTCTGCCCTAATTTTTATGATGTCTTTCCTTCTACTATGGATGTGAGAGTTGGACTGTGAAGAAAGCTGAGCGCCAAAGAATTGATGCTTTTGAACTGTGGTGTTGGAGAAGACTCTTGAGAGTCCCTTGGACTGCAAGGAGATCCAACCAGTCCATTCTGAAGGAGATCAACCCTGGGATTTCTTTGGAAGAAATGATGCTAAAGCTGAAACTCCAGTACTTTGGCCACCTGATGCGAAGAGTTGACTCATTGGAAAAGACTCTGATGCTGGGAGGGATTGGGGGCAGGAGGAGAAGGGGATGACAGAGGATGAGATGGCTGGATGGCATCACTGACTTGATGGACGTGAATCTGAGTGAACTCCAGGTGTTGGTGATGGACGGGAGGCCTGGCGTGCTGCAATTCATGGGATCACAAAGAGTCGGACACGACAGAGCGACTGAACTGGACTAAACTGAACTAACCCTGATGTTCTTCATTTCCTCTTTTTCTAGTTGCTTTAGGTTATTTATTTTATTTTTTCTCTTGTTTCTTAAGGTAAGCTTGTATTGCTATGAACCTTCCCTTAGCACTGCTTTTACGGAATCTCATAGGTTTGGCGTTGTTATGGTTTCATTTTCATTAATTTTTATGCATATTTTGATTTCTTTTTTTAATTTCTTCTGTGATTTGTTGACTATTCAGAAGTGTGTTGTTTAGCTTCCATATTTTTGTAGTTTTAGTAATCCCCCCCACACACACACACTGTTGACATCTAATCCTGCCACATTGTGATCTGAAAAGATGCTTGGAATGATTTCAAGTTTTTTGTTTGTTTGTTTGTTTTTAATTTACTAAGACTAGATTTATGGCCCAGGATGTATTTTATTCTGTAGAAAGTTCTGTGTGCACTTGAGAAAAAGGTGAAATTCATTGTTTTGGGGTGAAATGTCCTATAGATATCAATTAGGTTTAACTGGTCCATTTTACTATTTAAAGTTTGTGTTACCTTGCTAATTTTTTGTTTAGTTGATCTATCCATAGGTGTGAGTGGGTTATTAAAGTCTCCGGCTATTAGTATGTTATTGTTAATTTCCCCTTTCATACTTGTTTGCACTTGCCTTACATATTGCGGTGCTCCTATGTTGGGTGCATATATATATATATCTTCTTCTTGGATTGATCCTTTGATCACTATGTAATGGCCTTTGTCTCTTTTCATGGCCTTTATCTCAAAGTATATTTTATATGATATGAGTATTGCTACTCCTGCTTTCTTTTGGTTTGCATTTGCATGAAATACTTTTTCCAGCCCTTCACTTTCAGTGTGTATGTGTCCTTTGTTTTGAGGTGGGTCTCTTGTAGACAGTGTATATAGGGGTCTTGTTTTTTTATTCCACTCAGACAATATTTGTCTTTTGGTTGGACATTCAATCCATTTACATTTAAGGTAATTATTGGTGAGTATGATCCTATTACCATTTATTTTGATATTTGGGGTTCAAGTTTATACACCCTTTCTGTGTTTCCTGTCTAGAGAAAATCTTTTAGCATGTGTTGAAGAGCTAGTTTGGTGGTGCTGAATTCTCTCAACTTTTGCCTGTTTGTAAAGCTTTTTTTTTCCTCCTTCATATTTGAATGAGATCCTTGCTGAGTACAGTAATCTAGGTTGTGGTTTTTTTCTCTTACATCACTTTAAGTATGTCCTGCCATTCCCTTCTGGCCTGAAGAGTTTCTATTGAAAGGTCAGCTGTTATCCTTATAGGAATCCTCCTGTGTGCTATTTGTTGTTTTTCCCTTGCTGCTTTTAATATTTGTTGATTGTGTTTGAGCTTTGTTAATTTGATTAATATGTGTCTTGTGGTGTTTCACCTTGGGTTTATCCTGTTTGGGACTCTCTGGGTTTCTAGGACTTGGGTGGCTATCTCCTTCCCCATTTTAGGGAAGATTTCAACTATTATCTCCTCAAGAATTTTCTCATTGCCTTTCTTTTCATCCTCTTCTCCTGAGACTCTTATGAGTTGAATGTTGGGGCATTTAATATTGTCCCAGAGGTGTCTGAGGTTGTCCTCATGTCGTTTAATTCTTTTCAGTTTTTTCCTCTCTGCTTTATTTATTTCAACCATTCTATCTTCCACCTCACTTATCCTATCTTCTGCCTCAGTTATTCTACAGTTGATTCCCTCCAGAGTGTTTTTGATCTCAATTATTGCATTATTCATTATTGATTCACTCTATTTTATTTCTTCTAGGTCCTCGTTAAACATTTCTCTCATGTTCTCAATCCTTGTCTCCAGACTATCTGTAACTCCATTTTGTTTTCAAGATTTTGGATCATTTTTATTATCATTATTCTGAATTATCTTTCAGGTAGTCTCCTTATCTCCTCCTCTTTTGTTTGGTTTGGTGGACATTTATTATGTTCTTTACCTACTGAATATTTCTCGCTTTTTTATCCTGTTTAGATTGCTGTATTTGGGGTGGCCTTTCTGTATGCTCGAAGTTTGTGGTTCCTCTTTATTGTGGAGGTCCCTCCTTGTGGGTGGGGTTGGACAAGTGTCTTGTCAAGGTTTCCGGCTAAGGAAGCTTGTGTCAGTGTTCTGGTGGGTGGAACTGGATCTGTTCTCTCTGGAGTGCAATGAGGTGTCCAGTATTGTGTTTTGAGGTATCTATGGGTTAGGTGTGACTTGGCCCCCTGTATTTTAATGCTCAGCACTATGTTCCTGCGTTGTTGGAGAATTAGCTTGGTATGTCTTGCTCTGAAACTTGTTGGCTCTTGGGTGGACCTTGGTTTCAGTGTAGGTATGGAGGCTTTTGGATGATCTCTTATCGATTAATGTTCCCTGGAATCAGGAGTTTTCTGGTGTTCTCAAGTTTTGGATTTTAGCCTCCTGCCTCTGGATTTCCGTCTTATTCTTACAGTAGCCTCAAGACTTCTCTGTCCATACCACACCGATGATCAAACATATAGGTTTATGGTGAAACAATTCTCCACAGTAAGGTACACCCAGAGAGGATCGCAGAGTTACATGGAGAAGAAAAGAGGGAGATAAAGGTGACCAGGAGGAGAAGAGGAGGAATCAAAATGGGAGAGAGCAATCTAGCCAGTAATCAATTTCCTATTTTCTCTCCACAGTCTGGAACACTCACAGAGGTTCACGGACTTACATAGAGAAGAGAAGAGGAAAGAAAGAGATAGAGGTGACCAGGAGGAGAAGAGAGGGAGTCAAAAGGAGAGAGAATGATCTAGCCAGTATTCAGTTCCCTAAGTGTGTTCTCCACAGCCCAGAACACCCAAAGAGATTCACAATGTTGGGTAGAAAAGAGAAGGGGAATGAGGAGATAGAGGTGACCTGGGGGAGATAAATGAGAGTCAAAATGGGGAGAGACAAATCAAGCCAGTAATCACACTCCTAAGTAAAAATGGGTACTGAAAATTGGATTCTTAAAGGTATAAATTTGATAACAATCCCAAAGAGCAAAGATTAAAAATCTAGAGTAGAGGTTAGACTCTCAAAAATACAACATTAAGAAAAAATCACAAAAATTATATATATATATGAAATTTGCTTTAAAAGTAGGGTGTTTTTTGCAAGGTAATATTAGTTTATAAAATGAAAATTAAAGGAGTAATAAATAACTTAATTTTTTATAAAAAAAATAAAAAAAGTGATAACAGTAAAATATATTTCAGAATTTCTCTGGAGCTGTTGCAGGCAGTATGGGGTCAGGTCAGTTTCAGATAGTTCCTTTTTGCAGCTAATACTTCTCAAGGTCTCTAGGCCCCTTCCAATGTAGTCAGTGCTAACTATAGGGTTTTAATCTGTTGCACCTGTCACTTCCAAAGTTGTTCCTTCTTTGTTTATTTTGGCTTCCTCTGTTTGCAGATCTCTTCAGTGTCTGATTTCTGCCCTGACACAAGGGGGCAAAGGTGGTCACTTATTTAGATTTACTCGTTCAGTTGTGCTGTGGGGAGGAACAGTGCAAACAAATACCACTGGCGTGTGTGGGGAGTGCTTCAGTATCTGGGCTACACTGGGTTTGCCCCCACTCACAGGTGTGTGCTTTCCCAGTCTACACTTCTCAGGCTCCAGGTTGCTCTGCCTGGGGAACAGTCTAAAGGGGAACAATCTAAAGTGTGTCCTGGATTGTGTGCACCTCCCAGGACTAAGCCACTCAGGTTCAGGTTCTTGGGCACTCCACGAAAGCACAGACTCAGTTGGGTCAATGTTTTGTGCCTTACCCAGGTCCGAGCAGCTCAGGGGACCAAGTGCTTGGTGAGTGCACTCTCCTCAGGTGGGCAGTGCATCTTAGCACCTTCCCAGGCCCAGCTCTTGGTTTCCTGGGTGCTCTGCGAGAGCGCCATCTTCAGGTGTGCTGTGTGTTTCCTCTGGGAGGCTGATCTCTGGCTGTGACCCTCCTGGTGGATGTGAAACACCTAGGATCCCAGGAAGACTTAGTTAGCAACTGGGAGCCTGCTCACAGTCTGGGGCGCATGCTGTCCCTGGGGCCGAGATTGCTTCTTGCCCTTCGGCTCTGGCTGGCACGTGCCTGCCTCTCTGCCTCCGGTTGTGGCATTAGCTGGTCCACAGCTGGCTAGCTCTCCTCTGGTTATTGTTCAATCCTTTGTTCTATGAGCAGGCCAAGCTGTGCCTTAGAGGTTTTCACTGGAAAGTTATCTTTCTCTCTCTCTGTGTGTGTGTGTGTCTCTCTCTCTGTCTTTTTTCCCCCTCTTTCTCTGGCTATCCCACAAGTTGGGTTGCTGTCTCATGTTAGCTCCCTCAGATTGTCCTCAGGGCATTTGGGCCATTCCTTACCTCAAGCATGCTACCCTTGCCTCCCTGTTCAGCCCCCTACTGGCTTCTGATGGACGCAAGCATCTGGACTACTTTTCCACTGGGAGTTGCAGTTAGGCACATATTCTGTGTTTTTGTTTTTGTTTTTTTTTCCCTCCCGGTTATGTTGCCCTCTGAGATTCCAAAACTCCCCACAGACCCACTGGTAGGAGGGTTTCCTGGTGTTTGGAAACTTCTCCTCCTTCACGACTCCCTCCCCCAGATGGGTTTCCATCCCTAACTATTTTGTCTCTCTTTTTATCTTTTATCTTTTGTCCTACCTCCTTTTGAAGAGAATGGGCTGCCTTTCTGGGTGCCTGGTGTCCTCTGCCAGCATTCAGAAGTTGTTCCGTTGAATTTGCTCAGCATTCAAATGATCTTTCAATGAATTTATTGGGACAAAAGTGGTCTTTCCATCTTATTCCTCTGCCATCTTAGGACATCCTCTGAATTCCCTATTTAAATGGAACTGATGACAGTGATTCTTAGAGGACAGATGTTTTGTGAATCTTTGTATTCTGATCCTTAGATTTTTGTCAAGTTTTGAATGGCTAATGCATACGTTTAATAAATTAATAAAATGTTTGGTGCTTGTTTATATATCATAGACAGCATGCGCAAGATTCTCCAACTGTCTTCCAGCAGCAGAGAAACTGGATCATTAGTGCCAGACCCAATATCAAAAAAAATTCCTCCATTTTCAATTGAGTCACTTTAGTAACCATAATATGATAGTATATTTTAAAAAGTGTAAAATCCATTAGTTATAAAGTCATTACATAATTAATATGATATCTCTTTGAGAATAGCCATCCCTACATGTGCAAGGAGCTATCTTATCATGATCATCCCAAATTCTACAATTGCTGTATTTGCCTTGAACTCTGTAGGTTTTTCAGACAACAAACACTGCACATTTTATAATTTGGATTTTATCCTTGGGCTAAAAGTGGTAAAAATAGGGAACTCACCCTATGGTGACTTCTATTTTCAGATTTTTTAATCTCTCTATAATCTGTCTGATTTTCTTTCTTTTAATGTTTGTTTGGTATTTTGCTTAGAGTTGCGCTTACTATCTGATGAAGGTCAGTCTTCCAGGTGTTTATTCAGCTAAAACTGAAATAGAACAAACCAATAGTCCGCATGTTTCAAATATATAAAGAAAAGAGAAACATTTTATATTTATCCAAGTATTTACCATTTGTAGTATTCAGTTTTGTTTTGTTTTGTTTTTTCCCCACATATACAAGAGCTTTGTATCAGTTGAAATTCTCTGGAGAAGCAGGTTCAATAGGATTTAGATATGTACTGAAGTACATAGATATATACATAGAGAAAGACAGAGACAGAGATTTTAAAGAATTGGCTCCTGTGTTTATGGGCCTGGCAAACTTTAAAATCTGTAGGACAGGCCAGCAAGCTGGAAACTCAGGAAGGATTCCTATGTCACAGTCTTGACACAGATATCCTTTTTGAAACAAAAGTTTTGTGGGGGTTTTTTTTTTTTTTTTTTTGCTTTTAAGGCTTTTAAGTGATAGCGTGTATGTTGCTTAGCTGTGTCTGACTCTTTGTGACCCTATGGACTGTATCCCACCAGGCTTTACTGTCCTTGTAATTCTCCAGGCAAGAATACTGGAGTGGCTTTCTATTTCTTTCTTCAGGGTATCTTCCCAAACTGGGGATCAAACCCAGTCTCCCGACTGCAGGAGGACGCTTTCCTATCTGAGTCACCAAGGGAGATTGCTTAAATGCAACTGATTGTTAATAAAATACAAAAGTACACTCATACTAACATCCAGACTAGTATGTGAACAACCAGCTGGGCATCACAGCCCAGACAATCTGCTAATAAAATTAACTGTCACAGGTTTTAGATAGAGTTATGTTCCTACAAAAAAACTCCCACTATTTCTCAGTGGATATCTACTGGTGGCAGATGTCTTAGTCCTTGGTTGTATAAATCACTTTTATTTTGCCTTAATTTTAAATTATATTTTTGCTGATCATATAATACAAGTTTGACAGACCTTTTTCAGCATTAAAAAAAAAATGATTTTCCATTGATTTCCCAATTTCATTTTTTTAATGAGAAGTCAATAGTGTTTATTTACTTTATGTAATATATTTCTTTTTTAAATGGATTTTTTGAAGTCTCTCTTGCTCTCTGTTTCTCTTCCCTCTCACACCTTTTTTTTTTCTTTTATGGAAATTAACTGCACCATTTCTATATATAGATTATTTGTGTTATCTTTTAAATATTTTGGAACTTCTTGCAACTGAGAGATAGATTTTTATGTTATAAAAAATCAACCATAATTACATTTCTGCCCTCAAATATAAAAACTCTGTTCATTTCAAAATCTTTGTCATCTCTAGAAATGTTGCTAACTAAAGGAGGGAATATGTTCTTTATGTCAGATTCTGTTGTTTCTTCACATGTAATCATTTTATGCTGGTTGTCTTGGATGTTTAATCATTGAGTCTCTGTGTTGATGCCTTCCTCTAAATAACTTTGACTTTTGTTTTAGCAAGCTGGTGGACCATCTGGGTCATTTGATGGCTTTCTGTTGTTGTTTGTTTGTTTCAGTGTTTTATCAGAGTCCTGTTTTCTCAGCCCTGATGTCAGAGCTACTCCTAAAATAGAGCTTTTCTGGCATCTTAACTGAATGTCTGGTGGGTTCAGTGCAGTTTCTCCAACCTTTTGTTTTGAACATCCTTTACAATGTGTGAAATCCAAAATTATGTATTTACCAACTCTTTCTAAATGTTCTGCAGGTCATTTGTTACAATACATACGAAAATTAAGGGCATTATGCTGAACAAAACCCCCCTCCAGTACTCTTGCCTGGAAAATCCCATGGACAGAGGAGCCTGGTAGGCTGCAATCCATGAGGTCGCTAAGAATCGGATACAACTAAGTGACTGACTTCATTTTGACTTTTCACTTTCATGCACTGGAGAAGGAAATGGCAACCCACTCCAGTATTTTTGGCTGGAGATTCCTAGGGACGAGGAAGCCTGGTGAGCTGCCATCTATGGGGTCACACAGAGTCGGACGCAACTGAAGCGACTTAGCAGCAGCAACAGCAGCATGCAGAACAAAATAATTCAGACAGGATAACTAATACTATATGGTATTTCTTATACATAGAATCTAAAAAAATTAAAAGTTAATCTCATAGAAACAGACTAGAATGGTGGTTGCCAAGACCTGGAGTAGGGAGAGGGAAATGGGGAGATGTAGGTCACAGTGTATGTAGATGCAGTTATAATATGAATAATTTCTAAGAATCTAATGTACAGATGATGAGGTTTGTAACACTGTACTCTATATTTGAAATAGCTGAGAGTAGATCCTAAGCATTCTCACCACACAAAAATGAACTAACTATGTAAGTTTATGGATGTATTAATTATCTTGACCTTGATAATTATTTTACAATGTGTAGGTTTATCAAATCATAACATTATATATTGAATACGATTGTGTTTGTCAGTTATTCCTCAAAAAATCTGGACAAAAGTTTTTTACATTGTAACACCATATGTTTAATATTGTCAAAGGCATATTTACATGACATAAAAAATTTTTAGTGAAAAATAAAAATCATGTTATTAATTAAAAATAATGATGCCTGGAATAAAGCTACATGATTTTAGACCTTATTCTGTGTTATCCTTCCCTCAAGGATTCTAGTCCTGGATCTGTGTCACCCAGTGTCTAAAAGGAAATGCTCTGTACATTTATGCATGTTATAGTTGCTTACAATGGGAAGGTGAGTGTACTATCTATTGCTCTGATATGACTGAGAGAGAAGAAATTTTACATTGTGTTTTTATGAAAATCACCTCTAGTTTTCCATAGTATTTATTTTTGTTTGACAGGCTGAGGTTATCTGTCCTACAGATATATAAATATTCATTTTCATTATATATATATGTGTGTATATATATATTCTCATTAGATATGTGTATATATAATAATTTTCAGAGTTGTGTTTATCCTTTGATATAGATATTTTAATAGAAGAGAAAGTTCTACAAAGAAGGAAAAGTGTCATACTTAATTCCAATTCATCTGTTGATGTTCACTATTTTCTTTTAAAAATATTAGATATTACAATCAGGAAATTTTCATGCTCACTGATGACACTGACTTTCCAGCTTTATTTATAGTAGTTTTGTTGCAATCTATTGGGTGTAATATTTTCATATCTATGTTTTTATCACTACCATCAATATTATCTACATCATAGAGCAACTATGATAAAAAATATCCATATTTGAATACAACAGTGTAAATAATACAGTGAATTCAAAGGTGACAATATTTGAAACTGTCATTGATATGTAATACTAACATGACATGATTTACTTTATTTCTCCATTGAGGAAGGATACATTTAATTTTTAAAATGCTACTTAGATGTGGATGTAAAACCTATACAACATGGCATTTAATGTAAAACACTTGAAAGTCAAAGTCAAGATTTAAATAATCCTGTAAAATGCTATTTCAATTTATTTTAAAGAATACATTTTACATTTAAAATATACAAAATAGAATACTTGTATATACTGATCTCATGGACCACAGCCTTGTCTATCTCAGTGAAACTATGAGCCATGAAGTGTAGGGCCACCCAAGATGGACAGGTCATGGTGGAGAGTTCTGACCAAACATGGTCCACTGGAGAAGGGAATGGCAAACCATTTCAGTATTCTTATCTTGAGAACACCATGAACAGTATAAAAAGGCAAAAATTATATGACACTGAAAGATGAACTGCCCAGGTCAGTAAGTGCCCAATATGCTACTGGAAAAGAGTGGAGAAATGACTCCAGAAAAAAATGAAGAGGCTGAGCCAAAGCAAAAGCAATGTTCAGTCACGAATGTGATTCATGATGGAAATAAACTCCAATGCTGTTAAAAACAATATTGTAAAGGAAGCTGTAATGTTAGGTCCATGTATCAAGGTAAATTGGAAGTGGTCAAACGAGATGGCAAACGTGAACATTTAAATTTTACGAATCAGTGAACTAAAATGGACCAAAATGGGTGTATTTAATTCAAATGACCATTAAATCTAATAATGTGGGCAAGGATCCCTTACAAGAAATGGAGTAGGCCTTGTAGTCAACAAAGGGTCCAAAATTCAGTACTTGGGTGCAATCTTAAAAATGACAGAATGATCCTTCTTCATTTCCAAGGCAAACCGTTCAATATCACAGTAGTTCAAATATATGCCCCAACCACTAATGCCAAAGAAGCTGAGGTTAAATGGTTCTATGATGACCTACAAGACCTTCTGGAAGTAACACCAAAAAAAATATGTCCTTTTCATCGCAAACAACTGGAATTCAAAATTAGGAAGTCAAGAGATACCTGGAGTAACATCAAGTTTGGCCTTGGAGTACAAAATAAAGCAAGACAAAGGCTAATAGAGTTTTGCCAAGAGAACACACTGGTCATAGCAAACACCATCTTCCAACAACACAAGAAATGACTCTGCACATGGACATCAGCAGATGGTCAATACTGAAATCAGATCGATTATATTCTTTGCAGCCAAAGATGGAGAAGCTCTAAACAGTCAGTAAAAACAAGACAAGGAGCTGACTGTGGCTCATATCATCTTAATTGCTAAATTCAGATTTAAATTGAAGTAGGGAAAACCATTAGACCATTCAGGTATGACCTAAATCAAATCCCTTATGATGGATTATGGTGGAAGTGACAAATAGATTCAAGGGACTAGACCTGATAGACAGAGGACCTGAAGAACTAGGATGAAGGTTCATAACATTGTCCAGGAGGCAGTGTTCAAAACCATCACCAAGAAAACGAAATGCAAAGAGGCCAAATGATTGTCTGAGGAGGACTTACAAATAACTGAGAAAAGAACGGAAGAAAAAGGCAAAGGATAACAGGAAAGATATACTAATCTGAATGAAAAATCCAAAGAATAACAAGGAGAGACAAGAAAGCCTTCCTAAGTTATCAATGCAAAGAAATGGAAGAAATGATAGAATGGGAAATACTAGAGATCTCTTCAAGAAAATTAGAGATACCAAGGGACTATTTCATGCAAAGATAGGCACAATAAAGGACAGAAACAGTATGGACCTAATAGAAGCAGAAGATATTAAGATGAGGTGGCAAGAATACACAGAAGAACTATACAAAAAAGATCTTAATGACCCAGATAACCAAGATGGTGTGATCACTCACCTAGACTCAGATATCCTGGTGTGTGAAGTAAAATGGTTTTCAGAAGTATTACTGCAAACAAAACTAGTGAAGTTGATGGAATTCCAGCTGAGCTATTTCAGATCCTAAAAGATGACGCTGTGAAAGTGTTGCACTCCATATACCACCAAATTTGGAAAACTCAGCAGTGGCCACAGGACTGGAAAAGGTCAGTTTCCATTCCAGTCCCCAAGAAGAGCAAATGCCAAAGAATGCTTAAACTACCGCACAAGTGCACTATTTCACATGCTAGCAAAGTAATGCTCAAAATTCTCCAAGCCAGACTTCAATAGTACATAAACCAAGAACTTCCAGATATTCAAGCTGGATTTAGAAAAGGCAGAGGAACCAGAAATCAAATTGTCAACATCTGTTGGATCATTGAAAAAGCAAGAGAATTCCAGAAAACCACCTGTTTTTGCTTCATCAACTATGCTAAAGCCTTTGACTGTATGGATCACAACAAACTGGAAATGTTTTAAAGAGATGGGAATACCAGACCCTCTTAGCTGCCTTCTAAGAAATCTGTGTTCAGGTAAAGAAGCAACAGTTAGAGCTAATATGAACTTTTTGTAATATTAGTACTTCTAATAGTTAGTCATCATGGTAATTTAAGTTTTGAAATAACCTCTGTAAAACTATAAACTTTAATTATAATACACTTAAAAATATTGGAGTTTGAAGGCTATTGAATCAAAATACCAATATCTTCTTAATACAATATAAATATATTTAAGAGTAGAGCAAATTAGTCTAATGACTAGAGGGGATAACAGGAGAAATCTGATTTTTCCTGATTTTTGCCAGAAAGATATTTCATCTATCTTAAATGTAATACCTAAAACTGAAACCATACAATACCAATTATTTTATATTTATTAATCTTATTGTCTAAAATATTTGCGCATTTATGTTATTTGGAGAACTGAAGTAACATTTTTTTATCTATCTATAATCAGGTTAGGTATATGTTCAAACAGCTTAAGATATAATCCATAATGTGCTGTTTCTGATGTCACTCTTCATAGGGCACAGCCCTGACCATGCTTACAGTCACTCTGGGGGCCATGGTTTTGGAGGGCTCTGTTTGATTGTCTTTTCCCTGTTCTCTCTAAAATCATGTGCATCCACTTGCATCACACCAGCTGTTGGCCTCCACTAATCACCAGCTAATTGATCTATTATTTTCAATAATGCTCTGTAAATTGTTCCACAGTTTCACAATTAAGTCTTATCCCTTTGCAGCAGTAGTCTTTGAGACCAGACTTTGAGACTTGTTCCAATCTTAGTAGAATGCTAAAATTCTTTCTGTACTTCTCTCTGCTCTGTGGTTCTGGCTGTCACACTTATGTAAACATGAATTTTCACAGAACATAGTAAAGTAAGGAATAATTTCCTGGAGGAATAAAAATGTTGCCTGCCTGATGTCTGTAGATACAGGATTGGCACCATAAAGTACACATATTAGAGTGAAAGATTTAAAATGATAGGCTTTTATTTCATTGTAAGGATAAATGCAAGAGGGCAGTGGGCAAAAGAAGATGAGATGGTGGGATGGCATCACTGGCTCATTGGAAATCATTTGAGCAAACTCAGAGATGGCGAAGGACAGGGACACCTGGCGTGCTGCAGTCCGGGAGGTGCCAAAGAGTCAGACATGACTAGAGACTGAACACAAGAGCAACAACAAAGAATACACACAGTGGGATTTGTTAACCAATATCAGCAACTATTCGCCCTGTGTATAGGAAACATAGAATGGCCTTAGACCTACATTACAAATCTTTTCTTTATGCTAGTTAATTTTTGATGTTTTTTATATAGAAGTTGATGACTACCACTTTATAAATTTTAGCACATCACTATAGGTATATTATATGCAACTTCAAATATGTGTGTGTATATACATATATATATATATACATATTCACAGTTGCATAGAATGCAATTTTTAGATAGTTCAACCTAAAAATTAAGAAACTGTGGTGAAATATCTATATTATAATATTCACATATCTTTTAAGAAGGCTTGATCTCTCTAGGAAGTAGTAGAATTTATAATACATTAATTTATAGAAAAAAATTTTGTATAGTTTAGATAAAGCAAAAATATATGACAGGTAAGTAAAGCAAATGCACTGCTTTGATATAATATTTATTATATTTTAATATAATATAATATAATTATATATAATATATATTATATATTATACATTATATACCTATAATTATATATAATATAGTATAATAAAAATATAATTTTTTATTATAATGATGATGACAGAGTTGCATTTGGGGTTAAAATAATGACATACAAACATAAAGAGTTATAAATGATGACTAGAGAAACTATAGAATTATTCTATAATTTTTTTCTAAAATCACTTAATTAACAATATTAACATTGAATATATTGTGTAATGCCAGCATGCAATTAAACTCAATTCTGGATTTTAAACATTTAATGGCATAATATTGTATATAGAACCTATAATAATTTCTCTGTAATAAGTAAAGAATATAAACATTAAAAATGAAAGCATCTAAAATTCTGCCTTATTACCACACTAATACTTCGCTGTAAGTAGAATGAAGCTATAGTTCTGTCAGGAACAAAGATGGGTTTTTGGAATAACATTTTGCCTCAGGTTGATCACTTCTTTTCAAGGATTTGGTTTCTCATCCTACGATTCAGAAAGCTTAGTTGCCAACAAGCCCTAGGATAATCAGCTCTTAGCAGACATACTTGAAGAAACCAAATTCATGAGAATAAGTTTTGTAGTTAAAGTCAATTAATTTCTAGTGACGGTTATACCTGCCTCAGGTAAAATGCAATTCTCCAAATTCCCGAAAGAAATTATCCAACACAATTATTCTGTATTAGTCAGGAGTCTTGGTCTCAAAATCTCCATCCCATACATTAGAAATGAAATTGAAAAACAAAAAAGCAGTGAAATTGCTATGTGTATAACAAATCAGAAAGTGGATTGTGACATTTGAATTCACTGCACCCAAACGTTAAGAACTATCAAATAAAATATACTTGTAATAGTTGACAAAATTTTAAAAATAATAAGTAGATGCCCATTTTCTAGAATTGCATATCTAGACTGAATTAAACTGTTAATTTTTCTGAATTAGCTGTGAGCTTAGTCTTTTCTGTCATGTCATCTTTAAATTGAAGGGTTGTTCACGTGTATTTTATTTGGTGGGAAGGAATGGACTAGCTTAAATATCTTAAATATGGGAGCAGGGATTATTATAAGGATGTACACACTTATGACATTAACAGAATATGTACAGTTGATTGATTGTAAAAAGAGTGCACTGTCTTCCCTGTAATGTCAGAATATGGATTTGGCTGTTCTCCCAATGGATTCTTTCTCTTTAGCTATTGTGCCACTTTTCAATTTATTGTATCTCAACTCCAAACACTCATTTACTTATCAGTTTTGTAATACTCAGGCTTAAATCCTGTAAACCACATTTATTCTTTACTACTTAGTTTCTAAGAAGCTCTGTCAAAAGAAGATACCAGAATGAGATAGCAAATTTGGACAAGGAAGAAGACACATGTTCCTTCCTTTTCATTTCCAGTTTTCTTCCTATCCACTTCCTGTTTCTGTTTGCATTTGGGGTTAAAATAATGACATACAAACATAAAGAGTTATAAATGATGACTAGAGAAACTATAGAATTATTCTATAATTTTTTTCTAAAATCACTTAATTAACAATATTAACATTGAATATATTGTGTAATGCCAGCATGCAATTAAACTCAATTCTGGATTTTAAACATTTAATGGCATAATATTGTATATAGAACCTATAATAATTTCTCTGTAATAAGTAAAGAATATAAACATTAAAAATGAAAGCATCTAAAATTCTGCCTTATTACCACACTAATACTTCGCTGTAAGTAAATGAAGCTATAGTTCCTGTCAGGAACAAAGATGGGTTTTTGGAATAACATTTTGCCTCAGGTTGATCACTTCTTTTCAAGGATTTGGTTTCTCATCCTACGATTCAGAAAGCTTAGTTGCCAACAAGCCCTAGGATAATCAGCTCTTAGCAGACATACTTGAAGAAACCAAATTCATGAGAATAAGTTTTGTAGTTAAAGTCAATTAATTTCTAGTGACGGTTATACCTGCCTCAGGTAAAATGCAATTCTCCAAATTCCCGAAAGAAATTATCCAACACAATTATTCTGTATTAGTCAGGAGTCTTGGTCTCAAAATCTCCATCCCATACATTAGAAATGAAATTGAAAAACAAAAAAGCAGTGAAATTGCTATGTGTATAACAAATCAGAAAGTGGATTGTGACATTTGAATTCACTGCACCCAAACGTTAAGAACTATCAAATAAAATATACTTGTAATAGTTGACAAAATTTTAAAAATAATAAGTAGATGCCCATTTTCTAGAATTGCATATCTAGACTGAATTAAACTGTTAATTTTTCTGAATTAGCTGTGAGCTTAGTCTTTTCTGTCATGTCATCTTTAAATTGAAGGGTTGTTCACGTGTATTTTATTTGGTGGGAAGGAATGGACTAGCTTAAATATCTTAAATATGGGAGCAGGGATTATTATAAGGATGTACACACTTATGACATTAACAGAATATGTACAGTTGATTGATTGTAAAAAGAGTGCACTGTCTTCCCTGTAATGTCAGAATATGGATTTGGCTGTTCTCCCAATGGATTCTTTCTCTTTAGCTATTGTGCCACTTTTCAATTTATTGTATCTCAACTCCAAACACTCATTTACTTATCAGTTTTGTAATACTCAGGCTTAAATCCTGTAAACCACATTTATTCTTTACTACTTAGTTTCTAAGAAGCTCTGTCAAAAGAAGATACCAGAATGAGATAGCAAATTTGGACAAGGAAGAAGACACATGTTCCTTCCTTTTCATTTCCAGTTTTCTTCCTATCACTTCCTGTTTCTGTTGGTGTCAGCCTATCTGTTCTTATTCACCAAGCCTGCAGTTCTTTCTTTTAGCCGCAGTGTATACGGTGTGCAGATTTTCCACTTTGTACATGTGTGTGTGTATGTGTGTGCTAAGTCACTTCAGTCACGTCCAACTCTGTGCAACCCTAAGGACTACAGCCTGCCAGGCTCCTCTTGTCCATGAGATTCTCCAGACAAAATTACTGGAGTAGGTTGCCATGTCCTTCTCAAGAGAATCTTCCCGACCCAGGGATAAAACTCGCGTTTCTTATGTCTCCTGCACTGGCAGGTGAGTTCTTTACCACTAGCACCACTTGGGAAACCCTTGTATAACCAGTTTAGTTGTCCCTCCATCAAAGACAATACCCAAGAAATTAGCATAACCTCCTTAGGGCTATGGTTCTCAGGCATGAGGCCTCTCCTCTAAGCTTCTAAGTTAGTACTTACAATCTGTCTTTTATTCTTACAATCCTAGGTAGCAATTACTTTCTATAATGTAATCTCTATGAAAACATAGCATTTTTCTTTTTTTCTTTTTAGCTAACTAATCAAACTGTATGCCTAGTTAAATTTTTCTTAGGTTAACTTCTCTCTACTCAAATAAGTGGTGTGGCTTCTGTCTCTGGACTGGACATGATTAATGAAGAAATTGTGTAAACTACAAAATGGCACTTGCCATGATTGCTTGACAACTATCTCTGCAAGCATTAAATCATATGCCGCTGTATCTGCTGACCTGTCATACACCCTCTTCAGGGTGTAGAGTAGAAATGAGGCACTCTGTGCTCCAGGAAACTAGTAGGACAGTTGTTTAGATAGTTAGATATTCTAACGATCTGATTTTATAAGCCCAATTCTTATATCTCCTCACATCTAGAAAAGCTCTAAAATTCTTTCATGGTGATGATTGTTTCTTGTGACTAGCAGAAACTTCATGAGATTAGCAGAAACTTTCTACAAAAAAATATGTGCAGTCAGTGTGTACTCCACCTTTGCCAAAATCACTATATACTGTCTTTTCCCCCTACATCTTTAGAACAGTTTCTCAGAGCTATCTGAGTCGTGTCTCCTGGGCTGCAGTTCACACATTGCCCCAAATAAACCTTAACTTGCAACTCTCACACTGTGCAATTTTTTAGGCTACAGTTGCAGCAAATAATATTATTTGGGTATTGTATCACTCATGCTATTGGTCTTTAATGCAGTGACATGCATTTTTTGCAAAAGAAAATAAAACACTAGTAATCCCTGACACACATTATCATCTTACATAAATTCATTATTACATGCCTGTTTTGAAATGCCTCCTGTAGCAAGTGCCTCAGCAGATAAAATAGCTACTGTACTTTTAAATTATAGCAGTGCCGATTACTACAAGGTCTATACTTCTGATCTGCTAAGATAATTGATGTGTCTACAGAAACAAAATGACATGTTCTCATCTTTAATTTATTGGGCCAAGTCACCATCAGCAAACACAGTTTCTGTGACTACCATAAAGCAGTAAGGGCCAATATGTTTAAAACTAAACACAACGTATTGTTGCTTGGATTGCAGGATTCCAGGGTAAGGATAAATTCACCTCCTTGCAATTCTTTCAGATCCATGCTACAGCAAAGACTATAAAGGATTGAGCATCTAAACTTGAATGGACCTAGAAGACATTGAGGACCTTGAACTCTGTCACTCTGAGTTTCTGGAAGAAATGTCCCTTCACCTTCCTTGCTTTAATATTCTATAATAAAATCACTTGCAGCAGCTTTATTTCAAAAAAAATTCTAGTTTTATCTAAGAGAAACCCTTGTAACATCTTGTTGTCACTAGGCCCATAAGGAGGAATGCATTGTAGTATGTTTCAGACAGGCAAGTATAAAAATACCCCAAGAAGAAATAGCCTATGTGGCAAAATAATTTCAAGATTTTGCTGGCTAACATGTGAAATATATGTGGGAATATATTCTAAGAATATTAGATGAATTAGGCTATGATAAAACACTGAATCTGTTGCTGTGAATGCACTCGCCAGAATTTTGGATTAATGTGTTAACCTGTACTTCTGGAAATGATTGTGACAGTTTACTTAGTTGACTGACTAAAGTTTAAACTTAATTATGACCTTCATTTAAGATGTTAAAACTTCCCTGAAATAATTAAGGGAAAGAAATTCAAATACTTAGAGTGTAAGGAGTATTGTTATTGAATTTTCATATGTACTATACATTTCTACTCTCCCAACACATAACCTCATAGGTCCAGAGGACTCTTCATTGCTTAAAATATCAAAAACTGTATTAGTGAGTGAAACATCAGCATGTTTGAAACGTTCTGCATGAGTTATTCTTTGTAGAATGTGTATGATGGTGGAGACGATGCAATAGAAATGAGCCTTTGCTTTCAGTAGAGGTGAGTGGCTGCCAGGAACATCAGTGCTGGGGCAGGGCTTAACCTGTTTCACACTGAAAAGAACAGCAGGGATAAAGGATAACATCGGAATTAGAAAGTATTGATCCACAGGGATGCAGCTGATAGTTAACTGATTATGATTTCCTCTACCAGTGAATATGTACTCTGGTTACTAAAAATTTACTTGATCAACAAAACAAGATTCCACATCTGGTGGTCAAAAACATAAATTGATTCACCACAAGAATAAATCATTGTTTTTTTAGTTTCTAGGACTATGTCTTTCCATAGATCTAAAGAATATGGATTGAAGGAAAGTCTAGATACCCTTGAGGAAGGACATGGAAACACTGTCAGAAGTATATACTCCAAGTATATGCTTATTTCAGGATTTCATTTAATTGAGAAATTGCACACTGTGGAAACATCCAGAACTTTTGGAAACTACTGAACACTTTCTCTGAATTATCGCAAATCATGAGAACACAAAAATCCTGTAACTGTTTATGGTCCACCAACTAAAATACTATTTTATTTAATCCATATGATAAATAAGATTTTGACCTAAGTTTATATCACATTGAGTCCAATATGTTTGAAGTATCTTCCTACAGTTATTTCTCCAGTTCCTCAATATATAATAGAATAGTTATAATTGGCAACTGGAAGAAACCCCACATTTTCTGTTTAAGCAGTAATATTGAGCTATTATAGGAGGAAAGATGAAGTGGAAGACAGACCCTAGAATTTTCTTTTCTTCCAATATAGTAGGCAAGAAGCAGTCTTCCACCATTCTTGGAGAACTGCAGATATTAGGGAAAATATCAAAATCTTGAAAGATTTATAATCATTCTTATGAGAGCACTCTTCTAGCTTGCCCCCTTTAACTGTTCAGAGAATGGATGATTCTTCGAGAACATGAATTATTGTATCTGAATCAGGCAGAGATTCCACTTGCTCTCACTGTTGCAGACAGTTTATTTAAGGGAGCAAACTGACATATTTCTGTGTACTTTATATGCAGCTATTGACCTGAATAGCACAGTCCATGAGGTTGCTAAGAGTCGGACATGACTGACGTGATTTAGCAGCAACAGCAGCAGCAAGACTAATAGAAGAATCACAGTAAGTTCTATGATGTTTTGGGGAAATCCTTGCTCTCTTCTGCAAACAGCTATTTACCCCTTCAAGACACAGTTCCTTGCTTGCTACCAACAGCCCTGCTGTTGCTGCTGCTGCTAAATCATGGCAGTCGTGCCCAACTCTATGTGACCCCACAGATGGCAGCCCACCAGGCTCCCCTGTCCCTGGGATTCTCCAGGCAAGAACACTGGAGTGGGTTGCCATTTCCTTCTTCAACGCATGAAAGTGAAAAGTGAAAGGGAAGTCACTACTAAGCCCTAGAAGACACTAATCACCTAACTATGGGACAAGTGACTATTTATGTGTGCTTCTTATTATGAAATGATAAATTTGGGCATTTTCAGCCATCAATCCACAAGAGGACATATAAAGAACATATTGAGAAAGTCTGGGAAGCACTATTCTAGTGTTTGGAACTTCACCTGTAATATATATTTGGCTGTTCACCTTGTCTAGGCCAATTGATGGTCAAAAGATCAAGTCTGTTAATACATTAATGCACATGTAGATGCTAATGATTTTTGGTACTTAGAAACTTGGAAAGGACAAGACTGAATAATTGGTGAGAGTGAAACCTGGGTAAGAGGTGTATGGATGGATCTGTCAGAATGGTTACAGGGTTTGAAAGCAATTATGTCCTATTTTAATGCTCCCCACAGGTCATCCACTGCAGAAGAGGTTTTTAGGTTGACAGAATTATACATTCTATGGACTTTCGTTGGCTTCTTTATTCAGCCACTTTTTTTTGTTTGTTTTTTTGCTCAATTCATCTATGGTAGCCATAATGGCAGGGGTGGAGACTATTCGTGGAAAGGTTACTCACGTGTATGTCCTTCACCAATGCTAAATTACCTAGTTACTGCTGAGTTCCTTATCTGCCAGCTGCAAACCAACAGTGAACTCTGATATGGATTCGTTCTCTGGGGCACCAAACAATCACCTGATGGCAGGTTTATTACACTGAACCGCTTCCAGAAAGGAAGGAACAGAGCTCTGTCCCCACTAGAACAGACATGTATTGTGGATATGGGTTGGCTTTCTCTGCCTTTAATGTTTCTGGCAACATCACCATCCAAAGATTTCTATTAGGGCCTATTCATCATCATGACATTTGTACAACATTGATTCTGGTGAAGAAACTTATTTCATAGCAAAATAAGAGCAGTAAAGGGATTTTGCTCATGGAATTCATTGGTCTTAGCAGTAGCTATCCTAATCCTTTGATGGAAATGCCTACTGAAGACTCAGAGTGCCAACTTGGGGGTGGGGGAATCACAAACATTCGAAAGAATAGCCTTTTATATGTTAGGGCACAACATATGTTTTAATCATTGACCAACATATTTGCTGTTTCTCTTATATCCAGAGGATCAAGTCCTGGGAGTGACTCCTCTTGCTACTAAAACAGCTTAACTTGCAGAGATTTTGTTTTTCACTGTCTCAGCATAGGTCTCTGCTGTTTTTGGAGGTGTCTCCAAGGAATGAAAATCTCCACCAAAGATACCTTTGTTCTATTCAACAACTTGAGAGGCTACCTGGCCCTTTCCGCTTTCCATGCCACTGACCAATGGGTAAGCCAGGTGGTTACTCTACTCACTGGAGTGATTGATACAGGTTACCAAGGGGAAAGGTGGTTGCTGATACAAAATAAGGGCAGAAAAGATTATATTTGGAACCTAGAAAAGTCCTTGGGAAGTCTCATAATACTTTAATGGCTAATAATGTAAGTTAATAGAAAAATAGAGCTTTGAAAAAAATAAAAACCACTAAGATTTTAGATCCTTCAGGAATGAAAGTTCAGAGAATCACAATAAGAAAAGAAGCATGACATGATTAGCTTAAGGCAAAGAAACACATAGAAGGAATTCTGAAAGAAAGAAGTCATAAATATCCATTGCAGGCTAAAGCCTATGCTTAAGGGCAAAAGAAAAATGGAATAAATAACTTGAGATTGAAGATATTAATTATGTCCTCAAGATCAGTTACAGAGTGCGGAATTCCTTGCTTTAT
The DNA here is from genome assembly GCA_006408695.1 of Aepyceros melampus. Taxonomy (NCBI): domain Eukaryota; kingdom Metazoa; phylum Chordata; class Mammalia; order Artiodactyla; family Bovidae; genus Aepyceros; species Aepyceros melampus. The sequence goes on along the minus strand of SJXQ01004957.1, from coordinate 248,887 downwards.
ATATTTATATTGGTATTTATATATTTTCCTTTTTATTGAACATATGTATGTGTATGTACATGTATCTGTTTACAGTTTGCTTCTTTCTTCCCTTCACTATTTTATCCACACTTTGTAGAAGGTTAAATTTATAACTCAATATCAGAACTCACCACTCAGGTAAGGGGATTTATAACTCAGGGAACAAAATATGCAGATGTGACTGCAATTAAGTTTGAAGGCAAATTAGCATAGATCAAAGACAGGTACTGTTGGTATTTTATACCTTTTTATTTCAGCAGAATGCAAGGATATCTTCACTTGAATACAAGATAGTTGCATCTTATTACATGAAAACATAAATGACCTTATTGTTTTATGGAAGTTAAAATATGTATTTAAAAAGCATATATGAAAGCTAAGTGGCCATAGGAATAGGATATAATGTTATTAAGTTTTTCTTTCTCAGATTCAAATGCATCCCTTTAGGATCTCCTTTATGATGCTGGTGCTGAAATTCTGAAAGCCATAGATCTGTTTTGCTCGCTCTTTGTTGGCCTCTGTCAATAGGAAGTGTCAGAGAGCAGAAGGCAAGAGGAGGAAGAAAAGATTTTTTCTTTCTTGGTTGTTTTCTCTTTGTTTTTGTGAGCATTACCCTAGCAATGCTTACTCCAAAAGACCAGTTTCTTTCTGTGGGAGATGAATCAAGTTTTCAGTTTTCTCCACCCCATGCCCCACTCCAAGACTTCAGTACCAGTGCCCTCTTTTTAAAGGTCTGGCCTGAGTATCATACAATTATATTTCCTTCTTCAAAGTCAAGGATTTCAGCAACATTGGCCAACTATTCCTCCTCAGAAGCCAGGGTGTCAGCTCTGTGGTTCTCTTGTCCAAACTTCTTGTCTTAATAATTCAAATTTTTTTCTGTTATTCTCCAGTGTTAGGGGTGGTAAGTGGTTCTTTCTAGGAATGATAAACTTAATGCTTCTTCCTGCCTTTTAAAAGTTGTTCCTTTGAGTTAAGTCACTTCAGTCATGTCTGGCTCTTTGCAACCCTATGGACTGTTACCCACCAGGCTCCTCTGTACCTGGGATTCTTCAGGCAAGATTATTGGAGTCGGTTGTCATGCCTTGCTCCAGGGGATCTTCCTGATCCAGCAATTGAATCCACATCTCTTATGTCTCCTGTATTGGCAAGCAGGTTCTTTGCTACTAGCACCACCTAAGAATCCCTTACATATCTACCAAGTTTCTATTTAACTTCTCTCTATTCAAATATCTGATGTGGCTAATCTCTTCTGACTGGACCTTGACTGCTATTCAGTTCAGTTCAGTTGAGTCGCGCAGTCGTGTCCGACTCTTTGCGACCCCATGAATCACAGCACGCCAGGCCTCCCTGTCCATCACCAACACCTGGAGTTCACTCAGACTCACGTCCATTAAGTCCATGATGCCATCCAGCCATCTCATCCTCGGTTGTCCCTTTCTCCTCCTGCCCCCAATCCCTCCCAGCATCAGGGATTTTTTCAATAAGTCAACTCTTCGCATCAGGTGGCCAAAGTACTGGAGCTTCAGTTTTAGCATCATTCCTTCCAAAGAAATCCCAGGGTTGATCTCCCTCAGAATGGACTGGTTGGATCTCCTTGCAGTCCAAGGGACTCTCAAGAGTCTTCTCCAACACCACAGTTCAAAAGCATCCATTCTTCTGCGCTCAGCCTTCTTCACAGTCCAACTCTCACATCCATACATGACCACAGGAAAAACCATAGCCTTGACTAGACGGACCTTGGTCGGCAAAGTAATGTCTCTGCTTTTGAATATACTATCTAGGTTGGTCATAACTTTTCTTCCAAGGAGTAAGCGCCTTTTAATTTCATGGCTGCAGTCACCATCTGCAGTGATTTTGGAGCCCCAAAAAACAAAGTCTGACACTGTTGCTACTGTTTCCCCATCTATTTCCCATGAAGTGATGGGACCAGATGCCATGATCTTCGTTTTCTGAATGTTGAGCTTTAAGCCAACTTTTTCACTCTCCGCTTTCACTTTCAACAAGAGGCTTTTTAGCTCCTCTTTACTTTCTACCATAAGGGTGGTGTCATCTGCATATCTGAGGTTATTGATATTTCTCCCAGCAATCTTGATTCCA